>OX467716.1:5615990-5700990 GCA_950111635.1 Agelastica alni | reverse complement strand
AGGTATATATTGTCTAGTTAATGACAATCATTCTTTTAAAACAATAAACAATGGTTATTCAACTTGTAATTTAGATGCCACTAGGATCGGTTTTGTGGTTTATGAATATGCACGAGCACACGTAACATTTAGAAAGTAAATAATAAAATTATTTAACAGTAGTGTTTATTTCTTTAACATTTATAACTTATATAAAACTTTATGTATAATTTCAAAAACTAAAAGTTTTTAATCCGGCAAGTTCAAAGTAAGCGAATTCGTCCAAAGTAAAGGAGTCTCTATAGAAAAGTGGGAAGAATACTTCGAAAGACTGTACAGCGCTGATGAAACACGTGAAATTGAATATCAAACGGCGGCCAGCGCAACGGTTTCAAGTGCGGAAGTAACAGAAAAACTAAGGAAAGCTAAAAACAGAAAAGCACCAGGTACGGATAATATACCGAACGAACTTCTGAAACACGGTGGCCCTAAGCTCATAATAACACTCACAGCTCTGTTTAATAAAATCCTGAGCACAGGAGAAATACCAAATGAGTGGCACACGAGCATAACAATTCCCATTTTCAAGAAAGGACAAAAAACATCCCCCGATAACTACAGAGGAATAACCCTATTGTGCACAACAATGAAACTGTTCACAGGCCTGATAAAGGACAAACTGGAGAATCACATAACCAATAGAGAAGAACAACAGGGATTTAGAAAGGGAAGATCGACAACTGACGCCATATTTACCACCAAACAAATAAAGGAAAAGGCAATAGAATATAATACACCGGCATTCATCTGTTTCATCGACCTAACTAAAGCATTCGACAAGGTCAAACTAGGCGATGTCATCAATATCCTAACCGAAAAAGAAACGCCAGCCAACATAGTAAAGGTAATCTGCAACCTCAACACCGCCAACTCCACTCAAGTTAAATCAGGGCAACATATCACGAAAAGCATTCTAACACCAAGAGGAATCAGACAGGAAGACAGCCTCAGCCCACTCTTATTTAATCTTCTTATGGACAAAATTATAAAAGAAGTAGCGAACTTAAATATGGGATACAGAATGAGTAACAAACGTATCAGCATGGTATGCTATGCCGACGACGCAACAATTCTCGCAGAAAACGAGAACGACCTACAAAGACAGCTATTCAAGTTCCACCAAGTGTGCCGACAGCTTAATATGACCATATCGGTCGAGAAAACAAAAAGCATGACAATCACCAGGGAACCACTCAGATGCAAGCTCGTAATTGAAGATAAGCCCATAGAACAGGTAATGCAATTTAAGTACCTCGGGATGAATATGTCTAGCGGCCACGACCCAACAAAAGATCTAAGGGACAAAGTCAATAAAGCATCAGCAACATCAGGCTGCCTAAGAGAGATTGTCTGGGCCAACGGGTACATGCGGAAGGACAGTAAGATTAAAATATACAAAACATGCGTGAGACCCATAATGACGTACGCGATAGAAACAAGAGAAGACACGAACAAAACAAAGAGCATGCTGCGCGTAGCCGAGATGAGGGTGCTGAGAACAATAGCTGGCAAAACCAGAAGAGACCACGTAAGAAACACTGATATAAGAGAACAATGCAGCGTACAGGATATCGTAAGATGGGGAAGGCAGAGAAGAAGGCAATGGTATAACCACGTCAAGAGGATGGACGAAGATAGATTACCCCGCATAGCTCTCGAGGGAATACCAGTAGGAAGCCGACCGCCCGGTAGACCACCGAAGAGATGGACAGACAGCTGGCAGTCCACATCTCAAGAATTAATACAACGGCAAGCCCGGAAATAACAGATCATATGATCTCAACCAAGTAGAAGAAGAAGAAGAAGAAGTTCACAGTGTAGAACAGCTAAGCGGAATTAATTCATTATTTCAATTATTATGCATATTTATATATTCCATGTTGAAGGAGCATCACTACAGAGAGTTCCAACATTTAACTACCTGGGAACAAATTTGAATGATCAATGGGATCACTCTAAGGAAATCAAGATACGAATTGAAAACGCTAGGACCAATTTCAACCGTATGAGAAGTTCGTTCTGTAATAAAAAGCTAAATCTAAAAACTCGAATTCGAACTCTCAAATGTTATGTGTTCACGGATCTGCTATATGGAGTTGAAGTTTGGACCTTGACTGAATATGCTTCCAGACGTCTTGAAGTTTTTGAACTTTGGTGCTATCGCCGAATGTTAAGAATCTCTTGGATTTATCATGTAATCAATGAAAAAGTGCTGCAACAAATACAAAAGGGAAAAGAAATTCTTGAAACAGTCAAGGAAAGGAAAATGACATATTTCGGGCATATCATGAGGAACAATAAATATAGATTGCTAACAACTAATCACTGAGGGTAAAATAAAAGGAAAACGAGGTCCCGGGAGACGCCGCATATCTTGGCTGAAGAACATACGCCAATGGACCGGGAAAACATCTGCTGAATTATTTAGAGCAGCAGTAAATAGAGTCATTTGGGCCACAATTATCGCCGACGTTCGCTGAGGATATGGCACGTTTAAGAAAAAGATGCATATTTATAAAAAATCTTTCTTCTTCTTCTGTTGATGCCTATCCGTTGGTGATGTTGGCGAGCATAATGGCTATACAAACTTCATTTACTGATGCACGGAATAAGCCCACAGTTGATGTATTAAACCACACCTGGAAATTCTTCAGCAATGAGATTCTTCTTCTTTCTACACTCCTTCTACCTTGTATTTTGCCTTGGAGTATAAGCTGTATCTTTCAGGATTTCTCATGATGTGGCCGAGGTATTCAAGTTTACGTTTTTTTACCTGATATAAAATTTCTTTTTCTTTCTTCATTTCACGTAGCACCTCTTCGTTGGTTATATGATCCACCAATGAAATTCTCAGAACACGACGGTAGAGCCAGAGTTCAAAGACTTCTAATTTCTTGCAAGATGTTTCAGATAACGTCCATGACTCAAAGCCGTATAGAAGAGTTGAGAACACATAGCATCTCAGTATCCGCATTTTGGTGTTTAAAGACGGGTCCCCACTTTTGAACAATATTGCTAATTTAAGGAATATGGCTCGAGCATTTTCAATTCGGTATCTTATCTCAACCGAGTGGTCTCATTCTTCGTTAATATTTGTTCCCAAATAGACATACTTGTTAACTCTATGGATGGGTCTGTTATGTATTAGTAGCTAGCCTTCCATGCCTCTATTTTTGGAGATAATCATGAATTTTGTCTTTTTCGCATTCATCCGCAGTCCATACTTTCACCACTCTGTTCATTAATCTTTGAAGTCCTTTTAGATCGTTTGAGATAATTACTGTGTCATCCGCATATCGTATGTTATTAATAAACTCGCCATCAACAATCACCCCGTTTGAGGTATTTTCTAGGGCTTCTCGAAATATGTATTCTGAATATATGTTGAACAGTAATGGCGAAAGTACACACCCCTGTCGAACTCCTCTCTTTGTCAGAACTTCATCGGATTCCTCACTTTCTATTCTGACCAAAGAGGTCTGATTCCAATAAAGATTTGCTATAATTCTTAGAACTTGTTTCTCAAGTCCAGTTGATTCAAGAACTTCCATCATCTTATTATGCTGAACCTTATCGAATACGTTTTGATAATCAATGAAGCATGCAAAAATATCATGATTAACATCTCGAGCTCTTTGAAATAAGACTTGAATGCCTCCCTAGAACCTAGGGCATTCCTAAACCCAAACTAGGTAGAGCTGATCTTTTCTTCGCAGATCCTATATATTCTTTAATGGATTAATTTCAAAAAGAGTTTAAGACAAAAGTCTTCACAGTTCTTTGCGCTTGATTTCTTAGGTAGCGTTATAAATGTACTTTTGAGCCAGACGTCGGGTATGATTCCAGTGAAGTATATTTCATTAAATATATCTGTACGCCATCTGATATCTTCCTCATTTAATAGTTTTAAAAATAGTGTCTAAAAAAGAAGATAGCATGACTAACTGCGAGGGGCTGATTGAAGGAGAAAAAGTGGAACATATGAATGGGTTTTTATATTTAGGTTCAAAGTTTAAGGAAGACGAAAAGTATGACTGTGATATCGAGCAAAGGATGTTGGCATGGATAAAAATGAATGGCGCTCTGCATAACTTTATAATCAGCTAAAACGTATCAAAAAAGGCACGACTGGCTGAGCACTTATGTATGGTAGTAAATGTTGGGTGTGGCAAAAGAACTATAAAAGTAGGATCAACGCTGCGGATATGAGTAGTCTAAGAAGTATAGCTGAAGTAACTCTAATGGATAAAGTGAGGAATGGTGAGAAAAGGGAACGCTGTGGTGTGAAAGAAGATGTGGTAACAAAGATAGATTAAGGAATGCTTAGATGGATTGGACACGTAAAGAGAATGAATGAAAGAAGATTGACAAAACAGATTTATAAGGCGAGTGTGAATTGGCAAGTCGGTAGAGGTCGTCCTAGGCATACGTATCTCGATCAGATCGAAATTGTTTTAAAGAGAGGCCAGGTCAAGAGTGCAAGCAACCGAAGAGCCTGTATGAAAGCGCTGAAGGGAAAGACGTGTGTAACAACCGTAGCAAGTGGTCTCTGCCTACCCCTACGGGAAAAAGACGTGAATATATGTATGTATTGACAATCTCAAATTCTGGTTCAGCAAACCCACAAGCTTCAGAGAATATGATGTGGTTTCAGCAAGATGAAGTACCGCCACAACCCTATCAATGTTCGGCACAACCTCAACCCAATATTTTCATGGAGTTTTTATGAATGCATTAGATAAACTGTAAAATGTAAAATTTCTTGTATTTAAATATTTATATTGAACACATTTTTTGTAAAAGTAATAAAACTTCTTGATATATCCTATATTAAATTACGGTTACATTTAAATGATGTTAATCTTGTTTAAATTTTAGATAACAACAATTAATGGAGCTAAAATATTGGATGAAAGCCAAGATATTGAAATACCACAGGGCATTGCGCATGCCGTTGACAGGGTAATGTTCCCATTGCCCGTTGGAGATATTGTTCAAACGCTTCAATCAGACAGAGAGAGAAGATTCACCAGTATTCTGAGGGCCATTTTTGCGTCTGGACTTGATGAAATGTTGCAAGGTAAGTCTTCGACAATATTCCAGAAAGGAACGTATTTGGTGGTTTTTTTTCGGTCGTCTTTATAATTTAAGATTTAGTAGGTACGTTCGTTACTTTGCTAAATTAGTAGAAGTTGCTAAACATGGAACGGTCGTCTCTTTATCTGTTTTAATAAGTTGGATAGTGTTAATATTGTTACGATATTTAGTTTTGGGTTCGTTAATTTTAAACACTCAGTACAAAAACCGAACAATTTATTCTAATCTTTCTTCTTGTAATACAATAAACTTTTATTTAAAAAAACACTTAGATATTTGCTATAGTTCAACTTAAACTTTTTAAAACTTCTTTACAAAACTTACTTTTTAATTGACTTACTAACTGCGGCCCCGCGATCAATCTTGGATCCATTAGTGTACCAAACTAAAGCACCCCTTCCCAGTTGAGGTCCGTTCTCTGTGCAAACTTGGTGGTTGTTTATGACCACTTTAAACTGCATTTCCAAGTCGTACCCAACTGGCATAATATATGTCGGCTTAGACATGGATTCTAGGAAAATATTTTCCAAAATTTTTAAATGCTCTAAGATTAATTGTCTCGCTTAGTCAGAAGGTACTGATTGCTGCTTCTTTCATTACACATAAGTGCAATGGGGGAAGGTTCAGCATAACCTCTACGGCCGCAGTAGGGCACGTGAATGTTGCCCCTGTGATTTCCACTTTCTGCAGCTTGACTTGTGCCGAAATTTGTTGCATTTTTGGCCACCATATCAATGAACCATGGGTTTAATAATCGTTTGGTATGACCAGTAAATCATTTTTGGTTTCAGACCCCATGTCTTTCCAAAGACTCTGCGGCATGTCCAGCTTGCCGCTATAGCTCTGGAAAGAATGTGGTTGAGTTGGCTGTTCTATGTCAGTTTTTGGTCGATTATTACGCCCAAATATTTAACTTCTTTGGAAAAAGTCAGCTGAAATCGTTAAGACCCTGGTTACAAGTACTTTAATTCGAGATGATAATGTTACTGTTACATTTTTAATGATCTCCTTTTTTTCTTCAAATTGTACTATGAGAATGACTTCTCAAGTAGTTGATCGATCACGCAGCGGCACTCATCCATGTTTAATTGCAAGCCAGTGCAGCCGGTAGCCTAACGACTACTAACGAGTGAGTAACCACAACAAAATGTATAACTGACTTTTTTAAAATCAGCTAATTTTGCTGTATGTCACCTATATTATAGGTTCATATGAGTCGATTATGTATCAAAAAACAACTACTCCTCTAGCTATATACCGCGACAGGCATTGAATTACATCTGATACATAATCGTGTATAATACCCCATTTCGGGTAACAATATGCAGATGCTTGTTAAGTAAGAAAAGAAACTATTATATTTATCCATCCGCAGTGACCACCTATGGACCGGTTTCGGGGTGTGTTGCTCCTCATCATCATAAGCATATATATATATATATATATATATATATATATATATATACCCATAGGGTAGGCAGAGAACACTTTCTTCCACTTCCTACGGTTCTTACACATAACTTTTGCTTTCTCTACTTTCATCAGTGCTGACTCTTGACCTAGCCAATCTTCAAAACAATGTTGATCTGATTGAGATATCTTCGCCGAGGTCGACCTCTACCGACTTGCCCATTCACACTCACCTTATAAAATTGTTTCGTCAATCTTCCTTCATCCATCCTTTCTACGCGTCCAAACCATTTAAGCATTAATTCTGTTTTCATACTTCTGCCAAACCCAATATTTACTACCATACATAAGTTTAGGATCCAACACACCTCTATGCACAGCCAGACTCCTCTTCAGATGACGCTAATAAGACTTAATCATCGGTGTAAAGAAGGCATTTGACCATCAAATCATTTATTTTCAATCCATACGCACTCTCTTTCAAATCTTTTAAACAATCGTCCATGTATAAGTCAAATAGCCATGGCGAAGCCACACATCCCTGTCTCACACCTTTTTCTATGTTAAACCAGATCGTGCAAGCTTCGTTTATCCTGACACAAGCAATGGAATCCTCGTAAAGTGATTTCAGTGCTCGTATTAAACTACCGCTCACCCAATACATAGACAATGTCGACCAAAATTCACTCTTTTCACTCCTTTTCCAAGTCTATAAAAGCGCAATAGACCTTCTGACTTCTAGCCAAGAATTTTTCGACTATACCTCGTTATGAAAAGACCTGATCCATACATCTCCTTCCTCTTCTAAATCCTGCTTGCACATCCGATATCATCTTCTTAGTTTCATTTGTCACTCTTTTAATCAATATCTTTGCATATAGTTTTCCGACTATGCCGAGTAAACTGATACCTTGGTAGCTCTTACAGTCCTGCTGCGAACCTTTTCCCTTCTGAAGCGGCACGATAACGGCCTTGCCCTAGTCATCTGGTACGCTACCACTCCTTCAACAAAGGTTAAAAGTTAAAAGACAAGTTACCACGCTTTGTCCAGCCTTCAGCATTTTAACCGTTAACCTGTCGTACCCAGCAGCCTTACCCAATTTCATACTGTTCAACGCTTCCACAAGTTCTGTCGTACTAATTTCACCTTCAATGCAACTTTCACTTATATCTCCGAATGGGGCCTGTACTAACAAGACTACATAATATCGCGGCACGCCCACACTCTCGCGCTGTTGAATTCAAGCACGCGACCAGACACGAGCCGGCTCCGACCGGTAGCCGACGGACCATCACGCGCGTATCCACAAACGAAAGTGGCAACATAACGCATACTGAATTATTATTATCATAACATATTGCTGTTGGTAAAAAAATAAATAGAATTATTTTTAAGATTTTTAATTGTTTCGAATGGAAACAGTGGTTACATGGACGCTTCGCCACTATATAACTCATTATTTATATGTTTGTTCTAGGATCTAAAATATTTACTCTTATCGCTCCAACAGAAAAGGCATTTGCTGGTTTGTCGGGGGATGACCTCAGTAAATTAGTTACCGACAAAGTTCTTGCAAGAGAATTAGTTCTAAGACATCTCCTGCAAGGAACTCTGTATACGAATGGAATGAGATATTATCAGATAAAAGATAGTCTTCTTCAAGATAAACAACTTACATTTAGTAAACAATCAGGTAAAGTAAATTTAGATTTGATTTTAACAACTCTTTTGATAATAATTAATTCATTTTTTGTTTTTTCCATTTCCCAATAAAGTATTTTGTTTTATCTTCCGATCGCCTAAATATATGCAACAAGTTAAACACATTTTATTCAAAGTCTGTTAAGAGGATATATAGTATACTTGTTGGTTACATTACATTCCAATCTTACGATTGGGTCATTGGTATAAGCACCTATGTCACCTAGATCTTTTGATCCTCTGTGACTACCGCTGTTTCTTCAGGGCATCAGAGTTTCAGTCCGCTGGTTTTGGCGAACCGCAGAATTTCTGTTGGCCCTGTCTCATTTAGATCGCTTGGATCCATTATCATACGGCCCCAGGTTTGATACCTGTACACCGCTAGCATCGGGCAGTGACACAGAATGTGTACACTGCTCTCTTTCTCTTCTCCGCATAGTCGACAGTTTTTCTCGGCCACCAGCTTAAGTTTAAAGATGTGCGCCATTAGTGCGATATGTCCTGTGAGCAGGCCAAGCGTGCTGCTTAGCCTACTCCGGTTCATCGTCCAGAGTGCGTCAGCCCTCTTCTGGAGAGGTTTTTTCATCAGCTGTCTTGAAGTTCTGCAGCCGGTATTTGCATTCCACTGAGCAATATGTTCTTGTTTAATGATTAATTTCAATGTATGTTTCGCTTCGGCAATTGGCAATCCGACCAACTGGCTTCTTGGTTCCACCAGGGTCCCATTTCTTGTCAGTTTATCGGCTACCTCGTTGCCATTTATCCCTGTTTGCCCAGGAACCCATGTAAGAGTGACTTTGTTTACTGTCGCTAACTTAGTGAGGGCCTGCATGCAGTCCCACACCACCGATGATGTTGTGGTGTAACACACGAGGGCCCTAATGGCCGCGCGACTGTCAGTGAGAATATCAATCTTACCGTTGCTCACTCTGTTTTCTGTCAGGTGCGTAGCGCATCTGAGTATAGCATAGACCTCAGCCTGGAAGACCGAGGCGTATTTCCCCAGAGGTACGCTTTCCCTGTAGTTGCAGGATGCTCTAAACACACCTGCCCCGTAGCGTCCCTGGTACCCTGATCCATCAGTGTACCTTAGTTTCACTCCTGTGCTGGTCAATGGTGTTTTCTTTAACCAGTCTTCTCAGGTTGGTATTTTTGTTTTATAGTTTTTTCCTATCAAGGTCTTTTTCAAAATCTTCTCCAATTTTATTGTAAAGGGTTGTTTGTTGAGTGCCTCTATCTTGGTGTGGCCAATCCCGTTGCTCCTTCATCCACCCTGACATTTTAGCCTGTATGCAGTGTTCCTGACCCGATCTTTTATCAGGAGATCCAAAGGTGGTATGTTGAGGGCTATTTGTAGTCCCTTTGTAGGAGCGGTGCTGATTGTTCCCGTTGCAGCCCGCAAGAATTTTCCTTGCAGGCTTCTTAACAGGTTCACAGCCCTGGCCCCTTCCACCCTTGGCCACAAGACTACTGCTGCATACGTTAGTGACGGTAGTAATACCGCCTGATATAACCACAGGCTTACACCCTCGGTTTTAGACCCCAGGTTTTTCCCATGGCTCTCTTGCATGCCCACAATGAGGCATACATTTTATTCCTCTTTGCCTCGAGGTGTACGTTCCACTTCAGTTGTGCATCCAGGTGTACGCCTAGGTTGTTGGTTAACTTACCACAAATATTTCTTTTTTATAATCGCTGCTAATACTAAAAAAAAATTTTACATAAAATAATTTATCTACAATAATACTGCAACATAATTTTTAAAAACATTTGTCAAATTTATTTTTACTGTCGAGATAATGTTAAAATTAGTATTAAAATGAATTAATGATCATGTAAATCGATTTGTTTTAGGTAAAGTTAAAGTTAACAACAATCTTCTCACGACGCAGAACATTCCTGCTACAAATGGTGTCATACACGCAGTCGATACTCTTCTCTGAACCAACTGTCAGCTTATTTATTAGGTCTTTCATCTATAAATTAATATAAAGGGGCCAGTTATTAAAGTTACGCATAAAAAATTGTCAGCTCAAATTGATTCTCGTTGCATAATTCGGACATACAAACACCTGCAAAATTTAAAATCCTTTTGTTTCGGGTTTTGAAAAATTTTATTTTTGATCGACATAAATATTGTTGTGATTAGTGGCTTCTATAAAATATTATAACACAAAACGTAAAGGAGTAAACTGTTTGTAAAAAAAGCACCCTATAACTTTTAAAATAGTTACCGATTTTATTGACCCTATTGAAACCGTAACCATCCCGATGATCTAATTTTGAATGTCCGAACTATTTTATCTATAAATTTATAAACCGTACAATTTCATTCAGTACTAAAAAATATAGACGTTTATAGAAGCCAACGAAGCTACGAGTCTATCCTCGTTGATAGAAGCACAGTTCTAGGTAACATGTATATAATATAAATTGATAAAGATGGCGTAACTGCCAACTATCCTCTGCAGATGCATTTTCTGACACTGAAGAGCTAAATCGAGATGAAATAGGAGAAAGTGAAAGGTGAAAGTATTAACTTCTATATTCTTTGGTACATACATTTGTTGAACTACCATGAGAGTAATTCAAGAGTACCATTTTAAATAAATGTCGATATCAATAAAATTGTGATGCAAGCTTTGCAAGAATTACTACAAAAAAAGAATGGAATATTGTTGGTGTCATATTTTTTATTTATACCATATTCATTCCTTAAATTATATTGATTAAATAATTAGGTTAAGTCTGTACATTTATTTTGTATTATATTATTTTTATTATATTTTTTTATTTTATTTTTAACCCAATTATAAATCATGCTAGCAAAAAAATTGGATTGTGGAATTTTAATTGACCTTATTGAACTAATCAGGATAATCGAATTATTGCATTGTCGTCGGTCTTTGATAAGTGTGCAAAGTTTAAATTAAATTTGATCGCTTAAATTAGAGCAAAATTGAGGCCAAAGAGTCAGTTACAAACAAACATACAGGTGAAACTAATAAAAGTGTGTTAAAAAAATACACCTGTTACACTGATTACATTGTTAATATAATAAAACAAATTTTATTTAAAAAAATTTGGTTTTATCATTAGTATTTTAAAAAATTAACACTATACTTTTATGCAACACAAAATACAAACTATGTGATGGACATACTATAATTCAAGTCATAGAAATTTTTGATTTTATTGCTCATTTTATAATTCTTTCCTTTTAACTTAGACTGAAATGAGCATTTCAAGATTTTTTTAATCGAAAACATTCATAAATACATAATCACGCCTTTTTTCAATAGGGGTAGGCAGAGACCACTTCCGCTACTGTTCTTACACACATCTTTTGCTTTCTCCACTTTCATCAGTGCTTCCATACATGCTCGTCGGTTGTTGGTACTCTTAACCTAGCCTTTCTTCAAAACAATGTTGATCTGATCGAGATATGTTCGCCGGGGTCGACTTCTACCGACTTGTCCATTCACACTCGCCTTATAAATTTGTTTCGTCAATCTTTCTTCATCCATCCTTTCTACGTGTCCTAACCATCCAAGCAGTCCTTTATCTATCTTTGTAACCACGTCTTCTTTTACACCATAGTGTTCCCTTATCTCACTATTCTTCACTTCCGAGTCACTCCGGCTATACTTCTCAGACTACTCATCTCCGCAGCATTAATCCTATTATCATGCTTCTTCTGCCAAACCCAACATTAACTACCATACATAAGTGTAGGAACTAAAACTCCTCTATGCACAGCCAGACGTGCCTTTTTGACACTTTCTGGCTGTTCATATAGCTTTTCAGTGCCCCATTCATTTGTTTTCCTGCCAACACCATTCGCTCAATGTCACCGTCATACTTACCATCTCTAGTAAATTTGAACCCAAGCATTTACTTGTTCCACTCTTTCTCCCTTAATCAGAACCTCACAGTTTGTCGTGCTTTCTTTTACAAAAACCATTCCTTTCGTTTACTTTCATCCCTTTGATTTTCAGGGCATCATGCATAACATTAACCATCGCTTGCAACCCCTCTTCAGATGACGCTAATATGACTTTATTATCGGCGTAAAGAAGGCATTTGACGATCGAATCATTCATTTTCAATCCATACGTACTCTCTTTCAAATCTTTTAAACAATCGTCTATGTATAAGTTAAACAGCCGAAGCGAAGCCACACATTCCTGTCTCACACCTTTTTTGATGTTAAACCAGCCCGTGCAAGCTCCGTTTATCCTGACACAAGCAGTGGAATCCTCGTAAAGTGATATACTGCTCGTATTAAACTACCGCTCACCCCATACATAGACAATGTCCACAATTCACTCCTCCCCACTCTGTCGTAGGCCTTTTCCAAGTCTACAAAAGCGCAGTAGACCTTGCTGACTTCTAGCCAAGAATTTTTCGACTATGCCTTATAAGACCTGATCCTCTTCTAAATCCTGCTTGCACACCCCATATCATCTTATCAGTTTCATTCAATGCAGTTATTTTCAACTAAGGCCTTGAATTCAAACAAAAAAATCTATGTAATAAAGCACTTTACAGTTTTAGTGGAATTTTCCCACTTTTCTTTTCCTAAAACCCCCATTTGGACTATAACCAACATTAATAAAAATTGGCCAAATCGGTCAAGCCAAGTACCAACAAACAGCATTTAATTTTAAATTATAATTGCACCAAATACCTTATTTGCAGAACTCAAATAGCATCACCAATTTGGACGTTAAAAAAATAACAATAAATTTTAAAAAACATTTTATTTCACTTATTAATTTATTACTTCTTCTTAGATACACCAACAGTACGTCCACGACGTCCTGTTGTTTTGGTGTGTTGACCTCTTACTCTAAGACCCCAGTAGTGTCTCATACCTCTATGGGCACGTATTTTCTTCATCCTTTCCAAATCTTCACGTAGTTTTGAGTCAAGACTTGAGGATGTTAACTAAAACCATATTATCATAAGTATAAATACTAAATTAGGTTCGATGGAAACTTTTTAAAAAAAATTTGTTAGTAATGTAGTAACTTTTATATTTTTTCAGAAATAACTTGAATTGCTTTTCAGATTTCACTTAAGAAGTGACCGATCCACAGAATCAAGCTGTGTTCTGAAATTATTAAAAATTTACTTTTATTTTGCACATGCTACCAGCAGTTTTTATATTTAAACATAAAAGCAGCCGTTTAAATGTGCCACATTTCTAAAAGGAATATTTTTAATTACATAAATATGCTTTGCCCTCTCTACCTTAATTACAAATGAGTTTTTTAAAACTTGTCTTCTGGAACACTTGGCAAAATAATTATAGAAAAAACTTATTGATGGGGTTTATGACAGAACAAAATTAACTAAAGCTTATTAAACTGTTTTTAATGATTTAAGTATTTACTTACTGATACCATATGTATTCCTTAAGCTGTTTTCTAATTAGTTAGCAATGCAAATATTTAAACCCATAAGGGATTTATTAATATTTAAATTTAATATCAAGGTAGTATATTTGTGTTGTCATGTTCATATTAAAAAAAAGGGTTACGAGAACTTACCTGGCTGTATTTACCATCAATGATATCTTTTTGTCTGTTTAGGAACCAGTCAGGAATTTTGTATTGTCGAGGGTTAGACATGATAGTAATAATCTTTTCTACTTCTTCCTCGGAACATTCTCCCGCACGTTTATCCAAGTTTACATCGGCTTTTTTTAAGACAATATTGGCATATCGTCTACCAACTCCTTTAATGGCTGTAAGGGCAAATTGCACCTTTCTTTTACCATCAATATTCGTACCAAGGATACGAAGAATGTGTTGAAACTTCTCTGGAATTACCAAAGACTAAAAAGTAAACCATATATGTATCAGTTTTAAAAAGTATATTTTAATGTTAATATCAGTTTCTTAAAATATTATGTACAATCCTGTGTAAGGATAAATTAAATAAAAATTTTAGTTTTAAAAATAAATTTGCTGCCATGATTGCTTAAATTTTTAAGGAATTTTGTAAATTTTATTCACAACTTACCATTTTGGATGAAAGATCACTACAGAAAGAACTATGGGGATTTTTTTATTTTCTTGGTACAAACTGTCAATTAGGTTGTAGCCAACTGTAATACAGTTAATGACAGATTACAGAGACTTTGACTTTTGAAAATCTAAAAAAAAGCTGTTTATGTATTGGCTTAATTTATTGTTGAGGCAATCCTCATTGGTCAGCTATACGGCGAAGTTAGGAACTTGTCAAGTAAATAAAAAAACAGATTCAAAGTTGGTATTAAAAATTTAACTTATTACCTACTAAATGTAGAGACAAAAACAAAAAAGAATAAAATTTTTCCTTGAAATTTATTTAAATTATATAATTTTGGCATAAAAATTTAAGTCAAAGAGAAATTGTATATTATTTGTTTAGTTTAAATATCATTCCAAAGAAATTTTTTAAGTACATTTAAATCCGGTTGCTATTTATGTTAGTTCAAACGAACCAGGGACATTATAACTATTGCATGTATGGACACATAGTGACAATCACCAAAACACTACATATGTCATTCATCAATCGTTTGTTTTTGTCGTTATCAAAATCTCAAAATTTTAAAAAATCCTTTAGTATTTCTACAATATATTTTAAGAAAAATGAGTTCTCCAGATCCTAAAACCATCGAAGCACCTAGTTCTACCAAACCTGTAACTAGCGATAAAGTAGTACAAGATATTTTAAATACATTCACAGATCTACGAGAATATTCCAAAGAAATAGAAAATGAACTTAAAAACACAGAAAATCAATCAATTAAGGTTTGTTATTTTATGTAAATGTGTGACCCATTAAAATAAATTAGTCAAGTTTCATGATTTACTTCTGTCATTATTTGACCATAATATAGTTAAAAAAAATTTGAAACTTGGATTAGTAGCCGCTAAGTCTATATATGTCTGAATAAACTAATTATAATTTAAAAATATAGTTACGTTGTTTTTTATTAATTAAAATAGGAATATATTTTGTTTAGGTATACATGAAAGAAAGTGAGAATATAGCAAGTCTTCATAATCAAATTTCTGCATGTGATCAAATATTAGAAAGAATGGAAAACATGCTTTTGGATTTTCAGAATGATCTTGGTAGTATCAGTTCAGAAATATTGACATTGCAAAAGAAATCGATATCAATGAGTCAAGAATTAACTAATCGTCAGGCAATTAGAGGACAATTGAGCCAATTTATTGATGATATTAAAGTACCTGAAACTCTAATTATGGGAATAATGGATTTAAATGTCACAGACAAAGAATTCCTATCTCAACTACAAATTCTTAATCATAAGATAAGTTTTATTAAAGAACAGAGTTTTAAAGAAACAAAGTCATGTTTAGATGTAACAGATATTTTAGAAAAATTAAGAAATAAAGCCATGTCAAAGATAAGATTTTATTTGTTGGAGCAAATTTCAAAGTTTCGGAAACCTATGACCAACTATCAAATACCACAAAATAATTTATTAAAAAATAAAGGTCATTTTGAATTTTTATTATTTAATGAAAGAAATATAGCTGAAGAAATAGTAAATGAGTATGTAGATACCATGAGTAAAATTTATTTCTCTTATTTTAAATCATATGAAAGTAGGATAATGAAGTTACAATATGAAGAAAATATTACTGCAGAAGATTTGATGGGAATAGAAGATACAGCAACAAGAGGAATGTTTAATAAATCATTTAAACACAAAACAACAGTGTTTTCTATTGGAAACAGAGGAGATATTTTAGCACAACAACTTGAGGCTCCTATTATTGTACCTCATGCTGAAACTAAAAATAAAGTGAGTAAAATTGCCAACCAAAAAAAGATAAAACTTAAGTGTTGTATAATATAATAAATTCATAATAAATCGAGTTAAAATTACTTAAAATTATTGTACAAATATATTTTCAAAATATTTATCTAATATAAAATTCTGTTTGTAGTTTCCCTTTGAAGCACTGTTTAGGAGTGTGCAATATGCTTTAGTAGACAATGCGTGTAGAGAGTATCTATTTATTAGTGAATATTTTATTGTTAAGAATCAACTTGCTTTGGATTTATTTTATAAAATCTTGGAGAAAACTCTTATATTACTTCAGGTAAGGTATTACTTGGTTGATATTATTTAAAGCATAAATTAATATTTATTATGTGTTAACTTCATTGTTTATGATAAAAAAAATGTATAGTGGAAGTCAAAAATAATTTTTGCTGTTTCACAAATTCGACACCTCAAATAATTTAGACGAAGGCAGGTCCAGGACCAGACTTTAATTGGATGTAATGAACAACTCAAAATATTCTTTACCAATAATAGCAAACAATTCGGCACTAACTATTTCATCTATTTTTCATATATTTAGGAAAGTATTCACTAAACATTTAGCAGATTGATCACTCCATTCTTATTTCACAATGTCCTGAGTGACGCACCAAGTTTAATCAAGATAAATCTATTCTACTGAGATATTCAGTAAAATAATTATTTTTTGAGATTCCATAAGTCTTCTATTTAAGGTATAAAATCTCAAACCCAAAGAATGGAGCACTTTTCTAATGGTATTATTAAAGTGTTATAAAAATCCAGCACCAACTTGATTTTATTTTGAATCATATGACACAATGTTATTAGAATAAAAATTATACTCCTTTTTTTTCTAATATTCTCCATCATACAGTGATCTACACTGACCAAAAATCTCTGATTCCACCTATTTCTTGGAAGACATTCCTCGCTTGTAATTATTTTTCTAATGGAAGGTTTTAAAATTTTTATCAAAATGTAAATTCGTTCCACCACACCCTAATTGGCACATATTTTTAATAACTGTTCAAGTCGAGGGTGACATCCATATAAAAATACCTAATTTTTATTGCACATCCTCACTTTTAGAAGAAACATTAACTTGGATGGAATCTGCATGGAAGTATACATACATATATATAGTCACGCCTTTTTCCCGTAGGGGTAGGCAGAGACCACTTTGTTATGCTGTCTTCTCTTTCAAAAACCATTACTTTCGTTTTGCTTACATTTATTCTAATCTCTTTGATTTTTAGGGCATCATGCATAACAACTGCAACTCCTCTTCAGATGACGCTAATATGACTCGATCATTGGCATAAAGAAGGCATTTGACGATCAAATCATTCATTTTCAATCCAAACGCACTCTCTTTCAAATCTTATAAACAATCGTCTATTTATAAGATAAACAGCCATGGCGAAGCCACACATCCCTGTCTCGCACCTTTTTCGATGTTAAACCAGTCCGTGTAAGCTCCGTTTATCCTGACACAAGCAGTGGAATTCCCGTAAAGTGATTTCAGTGCTCGTATTAAACTACCGTTTACCCCATACATAGACAATGTCGACCACAATTCACTCCTCCCCACTCTGTCATAGGCCTTTTCCAAGTCTATAAAAGCGCAGTAGACCTTTTGATTTGTAGCCAATTTTTCGACTATACCTCGTAATGAAGAGACCATATCCATACATCTCCTTCCTCTTCTAAATTCTACTTGCACATCCCATATCATCTCAGTTTCATTCGTCACTCTTTTAATCAATATCTTTGCATACAGTTTGCCGACTATGCTGAGTAAACTAATACCTCGGTAGTTCTTACAGTCCTGCTGCGAACCTTTTCTCTTGTAAAGCGGCACGATAACGGCTATGCACCAGTCGACTGGTATGCTACCACTTCTCCAACAAAGGTTAAAAAGGCGGTACAGCAGACTAGTTACCACGCTTTGTTCAGCATTTCAACCGTTATTCTGTCGTACCCAGCAGATTTACCCAATTTCATACTGTTCAACGCTTTCACAATTTCTGTCGTACTAATTTCACTTTCATTCATATTTGAATGGGGCATGGAAGTATATACATATTAATTTAAAAAAATAGGTCAATATTAATTGTACATTTTTTAAAAAATTTCTGGAACCAAATCATTATCACTTTTTTTATGGTAGTAAATGTTGGCTTTGGCAGAAGAAGCATGAAAATAGGATTAATGCTGCGGAGATGAGTAGTCTAAGAAGTATAGCCGTAGTGACTCGATTGGATAAAGTGAAGAGTGAGATAAGGGAACGCTGTGGTATAAAAAAAGATGTGGTTACAAAGATAGATAAAGAAATGCTTATATTGTTTGAAGACATAGAAAGAATGGATGAGGAAGATTGACGAAACAGTTTTATAAGGCGAGTGTAAATAAGAGTTTGACCTCGGCGAACATATCTCGATCAGATCAACATTGTTTTGAAGAAAGGCCAGGTGAAGTGTATTAACAACCGACGAGCATGTATAAGAGTACTGATGAAAATAGTGTGTAGAATGTATGTAAAAGTCCTCTAAAAGCCATTTTAAAAAAATTAAAATCCAAATAGAACACTAATAAGAAAAAAAATCACTTTAACACAACGACGCGTGCAAGAACAACGAATAAGATTGAATTTTGAGTCAATAGGAAATAAACAAATTTAACCAACAAGCAGTGTAACTGGATATCACTTGTCCATGTAGACTATTAAAAACGGAAAATGAATAAAGCGAGGATGCCAAGCATAAATTATTTCTGCTGTTTGACAACTGTGCGCTTGGGTTTTTAAGAATGCGGTGTCTTTTTGAATATACATACATAGATACCTATTTTAATAATACTGATATATAATTATGAAAAGAGAAAAAATTATCTCTGATTTCAACTATAATTCCACAATATTTTCCATAATTATTTTTTTTTAAATTTGTTGTAGGTGTTGTTAATTCTAAAGTAATTTTAAAATATTTACCCCATTTCCTTTTTTAGAAAAACTTAAAAACGTACATTTCATCTTGCTTTGACTCCATTGCGATATTTTTGTGTTTTCATTTAGTATTACGGTACAAAATTATGTGTCACAAAAGATGTGTACCAGCACTAGATCAGTATTGGGATGTATTGGAAAACACGCTCCTTCCAAGATTTGAATATATAGTTCAATTAAACATCAAAAGTATCAGAGATTGTGATGTTACAAAATTCAATCTTGAATTGGGTCCACATTATGTAAGTAAAATAAAGCTTAGTTTATTAAAATTTTACTAGCACAAACTTATCTTTACGTACAAAAACACTTATGGAATCTATTACGGGTCTGTTTGGCCGTTCTATTCAACCGATTTGCTTAATTTTTTTTAAATGAAAGGTGTTGATGCACAGATCTCAATCATTTGAAGTCACATAACTTTCACCCTTGTCAAGTTATACTCAAACGCGATTTCCTCCTGTATATTTCCTATGTTCTTATAGTTTTCTTTCTCCATATCTCCGCTTCTAATTATAGTACGTGGTTCGTTTTTGTCTAAGAGCACTCGCTTGAACGAGCTCTTTCATTTGAGCTTCTGTTCACTTGAATTGTTTGAGTTGAAAGAAAGCTAAGTGTGAACATTCAACTTGACTTTCAATATGCGTTTCAAATTGGAAAAATTTTACATGCAACTTCAGCTTTATATGAATGAATCAATGAATGAGTAAATAGGAGTTGTGGAAGAGATCTAATTTTCCCTAGGCACTTCAGTATTGCCTGGTTTTTGTACCTTTCCAGCTCTTTAGTTAAGTCCCATTTCTTCAATTCTCCTGTTAAGGAGTAGAAGCTCATGTACTGCTATTGCACCAGGTGGATCACTCCCTTGGTTCTTGTATACAACCCAGGTAGTGTTTCCATTGGGCGGTGGCTCCACATTAGAAGATAGTATGAGTGGATGTTTCCTCCTGATCATTACATAATTTGCATGTAGGTTATGTGTCAAACACGCCTATATTGTGCAGATGTTTCCTCAAAGACCAGTGTCCGGTACAAAACCCTACAAGTGTTCTAAGTTTTTCTCTTCTTAGCGAGAGCAGCTTCCCTGTCTGCTTAAGCGAGGGTTCTTTCAGCATTAATTTGCTGTGCCTAGCTTCCTCTGGCTGTGCCCACTTCAGCTGATGCTGAGAGTGGATCCAGCCATTGATCGCTACTTTAATGCTGGCCTTGGGTATCCCTATCATTGGTTCTGGCCCAATAAATGGTGTTCCAGAGCCTCGCCTAGCTAGTTTGTTCGCTTTTTCGTTATCAGAAATACCTTTATGCCCTGGCACCCACGACAAGGTGACCTTGTTATGGTTAGCCAAGGTTCGTAGGTTTCCGGCACATTCCCGGACAATTTTTGAGTCTATTCTCCGTGATGCCAAAGCTTTGAGTGCCGCTTGACTATTTGATCTAATAAGGATTGTTTCCTTTTTATATCCTCGTCATGTCTTCCCAATGAGTTTGATTGCTCATATTTGGGTTTTGAAGATTAGACGCCTGAGCCAGTTCTTTCGCTGGTTTTTGATCCATCTGTGTACCAGGTGAGATCACAGGTTGATCATCATTTCCTTTGTCATCCCTGAGTTATGCGTGAACCTTATAGTTTGTCTTGAAGGATATTTTTGCACTCATATAATCAGTTGCCATTTCCAGAAATGGGTGTCTGATTATATTTTTTATGGTTGTATGCCCATATGTTTTAGTACCTTTCCAACAGTTCTGTTGTTCTAGTCTATACGCGCATTGTCTTGCCTCACCCCGGATATAAATATCTAGAGGTGGGAGGTTTAGCATTGCTTCCATAGCAGCAGTGGGGGTTGTTCTCATAGCCCCCGTAATACATAGGCAAGCTAGCATTTATGTACTGCTGAGTGTATTTACGGTTTGGGATTGCCGTACTTTGATCCACCAGCAAATAGAGCCATATGTTATCTTGGGTCTTATCACAGCCTTGTATATCCAATGAGCTATTTTCGGTTAGTAAAACAATAATATATGCAGGCTTATCCAGAATTTATACAAGTGTAAATACACTGATAACAGAAGATAAAAGTGAACTCCTGAATTCTTGAGCAGCCTTAAGATGACTGGTTTACCATCCCATGAGCTGATTATGAAGGAAGGGGCTGTTATAATGCTTTAGAGGAATTTGAATCCAACGAAAGGATTATTAAATGGCACGAGATCAATTGTCAGATAAATATCAGTTTAGACTTGAGAGATCATAACTGGTACAAATGTTGGATAACGGGTACTGTTACCGCGCATTGACTTATCTGACGCTACTGTTCCATTTTCATATAAGTGAAGGCAATTTCCTATTAAAGTGGCAGTCTGCGTAACCATCAACAAAGTGCAGGGACAAACCATTGAGCGGGTAGGAATCTACTTATCTAAACCAATTACTCATCATATAAGAGCGTTATTTTTTTAAATACTAGGCATGTTTTTAAAGTAAGTACCATTACGGCAAGAATCGATCGTGTTTATACTGTTTTGTGCTTATTTAAAATGCTCTTGGCGCTAAAGGCGTGAAAGCAGCTGACAATCATGGTCATATCTGTGGAGAAAACATTATGAATGATGGAATGGTAAGAAAGTGGGTTAAAGATTTCAAAGATGGCTGCAACAATATTCATGACAAGGAATGAACTGGGCGACTTTCTGTTATACTGACGATTTGATACAAAAAGTTGACAAATAGGTGGAAGAGAATAGGCGCTTCACGATCTCTTTGTTATCTCAGAAGTTTCTTCAAGTATCAAGAAGTGTTCTATATGAAATTGTGACCGAACGCTTACTTTATCGGAAGCTGTGCTCAAGATGGGTACCAAAAATGTTGACGGAGGTGCACAAAACCAAACGTTTAAGCATCGCTTTGACATTCCTTAAGTGTTGTGATGCTAAGGGTGATAATTTTTTAAACTAAATTGTCACAGACGATGAAACGTGGGTGGCCTTACATTACGCCGAAATCAAAGCAGCAATCCAGAAAGGGTGTGTTTGCTTGTCAACTTTTTGCTTCGTGGTAAAACAAATAATTCTGAAAATTACTGAGACATTAGGAAAACTGGGTCGTACAATCCAGATCAAAAGGCGCTTCTTCTTAAGTAATGGTATTTTTTGCTTCACGACAATGTCTGGCCACACGCAGCCAAATGAACTCAAAGTCTCGTATCGTTTGGCTGGGAACAACTTCATCATACTCCATACAGTCCAGATCTAGCACCCAGTGACTACCATATGTTTCTGAATTTGAAGCATCTCGGAGGTCAGCGCCATAATAACTTCTTCTTCACTGTAGGGACCAGCACTCCTCTATGCACAGCCAGTCGTGCCTTTTTTTTTAACTTTTTCTGGCTGCTCATAAAGTTATGCAGGGCTCCATTTTTTAGCTTCCCTATCAATACCCTTTGCTCAATATCACAGTCATGCTTTCTGTCTTTCGTAAACTTTGAACCCAAGTATACAAACTCATTCATTTGTTCCACTCTTTAATTATAGCATGGAATAATTTAAGATTTGTTTAGTCTTCATTGGCAAATAAAATAGTTGGTAATAAAAAATATTAATTTGCAGATTGCCAGAAGATATGCTGAATTTAGCGCAGCATTAGTTAGTATAAGTGAAAATTTTCCTAATGAGCTTGTTAATAAACTCTTAGCAGAACTTCAAGAAGAGGTCGAAATGTTCATTCTCAGGATGGCCGGAGCATTTTCAGAACGAAAAGACCAACTTATATTTTTAATTAATAATTATGATATGATACTTAGTATAATAATGGAAAGAACCAGAGATAATTCAAAAGAAGCAGAAGTTTTTAAATCTAGACTAGCTGCAAAGAGTGGGGAATATGCCGAACAGATTTTGTTCCCAAATTTTGGAGAAATGATTCAGTATGTTAAAGAATATGAACATTACATTGAGACTTCAAAACTTAAAGAACTAAAATCTTTAGAACCAAAGTCAGGGGACATAGTTCAAAATTTCACTACAAACTGGAAGAAGTCTTTAGAAGATTTAAATAGAGAAGTTTTAATATCATTTCCAAATCTTGTTACTGGTTCTAGTCTTCTTCAATTAGCACTTACACAATTAGTGCAATATTATCATAGGTTTCATAAGTTGTTAACTCCTCCCATTAGATCACAACTTGTGAATATACATCTTATAATGGTAGAGATGAAGAAATATAAGACTTCATTTTAATAACACCCAATAGAAATTTACTTAAGTCTTGTTAATAAGAAGATAGTACTTTTTCCATTTGTTACTTTTATATTATTAATGAGATACCTATATTTATTTAATATATTATGGGATACTGATGCATTATTTCATTTCATAAAATTGCCTTATTTAATGTGCACAATGCTTGCCCACATTGTTATTATTTAACAAGTTTAAAGCAACAGCATACTTAGCATAAGATGCACTATTTATTAAAAATGTAAAGGTGAGCTTTATAAAAGTATCCATTTAAATCCTACCAATATTGGCACTGGAAACTGCTTAGATATATTTAAAACAATTCTGAGAATCATTAAAAAACCTTAATTTTATGTGGTCTTGAGGTGATATCGTAAGTTGGATAAGCGATAGATAATGCCATATTTATTTTGTTAATTTGTAGAGTGAAGTGAGTGGTGATCAAATAATGTGGCTGTAGACCATACGTATGTAGATCTTACTAGACAGCTAAAATATCAGAGGCTTATTGTGAGTGGAGCAGATGAACTACTGTCATCCTGACGTAACTGTCAAGTTCTGTGGTGCTCTAATGCGTCACAAACACATTTGTTGTTTTTCATGATTTCTGTTTTTATGTTTCAAAAAGATCGATAAAGTTTATATGATAAGAAATAAGAAAGTACGGTAATTAATTAAAAAAATTAAATTAAAATGGATTTCAACGTTAAAAAAATGGTCAAAGATGCTGGAGCGGCGTTAAGCAGGGCTATTCAAGTAAGTAGTTAATGTAATTACGAAAAAACTTACTGAATTGAAGATTTTAGATGACTGAGGAAAAATTGGGTACTTCTGAGAAAACAGAATTAGATGCTCATTTTGAAAATCTATGGAGTAGAGCCGAAAATACAAGAAATTTCACTGAAAAGATCGTGAAAAATACTGAAGCTGTATTAATACCAAATCCTGGTAACAGGGTTGAAGATTATATTTACGAAAAAATTGAAAAAAAACGGCCTTCGAGGTTGAGCAATTTAGAATATTTAGGAGTGGATATGGTAGAGGCTGGTAATGCTTTGGGGCCTGGTACATCTTATGGGAGCTCCTTAATAAAAGTAGGTCAGTACAAAATTAATTTTAACAAAGCAAATTAACTACATGGATGGGAACTAGGCTGTGGTTTTTATAAATGAAATGTCATATAATATTTAGGTTCATATTTTTATTACCATTAGTCATGAATTTATTCTAAGTTAAAAATCTAAATCATTAAACCATAAAATTAAGAAAGTTTCATGGTCTTGCTAATGAATATGATAAATGTTTACTTTGAATTGGTCATATTTAAAATTAGATAAATTTTAGCTTCATTATCAGCGTGGCTTAGTGGCTGCAGTGTTTAAATTAAAATCTGTGTAAATCATACATTTGAATTCTAGGTCATTTTAATGATTTTTTATTGTATTCTTGCATTCAATTTTTTTGCATATTTTTCAGTAAAAAAAACTTATCCTAAACCTACTGATAAAGGGAGGGGTTTTAGTATCCTCATTCAACCATAGAGGTTTTCATGTTTCTATAGGTTGTAACTGGTTTACTGTGGTACAGTGTCTTTTATCTTTTGCACTTTAATGTTCAGTATTTATATTTTGTGCTAGCAGACCCGGCAGATGTTGTCCTGCCGTTGGCTTGCCTGCTTTGAAACTATTACTATCAAACTCTGCGACCCCAA
This sequence comes from Agelastica alni, assembly GCA_950111635.1. Classification (NCBI taxonomy): domain Eukaryota; kingdom Metazoa; phylum Arthropoda; class Insecta; order Coleoptera; family Chrysomelidae; genus Agelastica; species Agelastica alni. The sequence goes on along the minus strand of OX467716.1, from coordinate 5,675,954 downwards.
AAATTATAAATTTGACACCAATATCGGCCATTTTTGATAGTTTTTATATTTCAACACCCTCTCACATCTTTCATAGGGACTTATCGGGATTAAAACTATCCTACTTCTCAAATTGGAGCTATCAATACACATCAAAATCATCAAAATCGGTCCAACCATTTTAAAGTCCATAAAAGAAAAAAATGTTTGCATTGAGATTTATATTTATAGATTAATTAGATGTTCAATAAAACAGTTTATTATTCGTTACTTTTGTATTATTGCAATCAAAAACGTAACAACTAACAATAAAAAAAAGGAAAGAACTTGAGAACATAACAATATTTGCTACTTTTATTCGTGTCTAATAATCACTATTTGTTGAGTAAAAAGAGAGCACTTTTTTGTAACCGAAGGAATATATGATTTATTTTTAATTAACAACTTTATGAGTATTATTTAATGAGAATTCTACTGATCCAGATAAGGAGGATACGAGAGTTAATTTTCCACAAGGGTGTCTGTTATTTAAAAAAAAAAGTACTTTATTTATGTAAGATTTTGTTTGAGTGACATCAAACATTCACTGAATTTAAAAAAATTGCATTCTGCTATAATAGTTTGTCCCCCCTCTGTTTATTATTATGTATTATTATTATATTATTAGACCAAAAAGGTCCACTATAGACCAAATTTTCACCATTAAACAAATAATGGAGAAATGCTGGGAATTTGATAAGGAACTCCACCAGATGTTTATTGATTTTAAACAGGCATTCGACAGAGTATGTAAAGCAAAGTTGTGGGAATGCAGGAACTGGGCTTTCCAAAAAAGCTGATATCCCTGGTAAAGATGTGTACAGAGGATACAAGATGCAAGATAAGGGTGTGACAGAGCTACTCTGATTTCTTTGATATCAACTTAACAGGGCGACTTCCTTTCACCCCAACTCTTCAACATAGCACTAGAATATACACTTAGGAAACCCAAGATTGAGACACCAACGGCTATATTTCACCAGGAAGGACCCAACCTACTATTGGCCTTCGCAGATGATGTGGACATAATTGGTAACAGCAGGATTAATCTTAAAAGATGCCTTCCTAAGATTCGAAAAGGAAGCAGAAACATTAGGACTCAAAATAAACGAGGGCAAGACCAAATTTATGTATCTCAGCAGGAATGTTTGTAACAGACAGAATAGGGCAAAATTTCTCAATTGAAGACTACAACTTCAAGCAGACAAAACAATTTAAATATCTAGGCATGATTATAAGTGAAAATAACGACATCACAGAGGAAATAAATAACAGGATACAAGCCGGAAACAGATGCCTTCTTGCTTTCCAGGGTTTAATTAAATCAAGGGAACTTACCAGAAAAACCAAACTACACATATACAGTACAATCATAAAACCTAAGGTAATATATGGTTGCGAGACCTGGACATTAACCGCTGCAAATGAAGATCGACTCAAGATATTCGAAAGACGAGTGCTGAGCAGAATATTTGGTCCAACTAGAGAAGAAACAACAGGAATATACGGTAAAAAACCAACCAAGAACTCAAAGAACTGTATGCGGGTGGTAAAATACTAAATGAGGTAAAGGCCAAGAGACTACAGTGGGCAGGTCATGTAAGAAAAATGCCAGGTGAAAGAATGGTAAAGCTTGTGGGGGAAACAGCTCCACACGGAAAGCATCCTAAAGGTCGGCTTAGATGGAGAGACAACATCGCAAAAGAACTAAGAGCCATGAACTTACAAGATGGACTGGAAATTATGCTGGACAGAGAAAGATGGAAACGTGTGGTGGAGTCGGCGAAAACCCATCAGGAGTTATAAAGCCAGATATGATGATGATTATGTATTAAAATAGTTTGACTTTTACCGGTGTAACAGCACGTGTCTAAATTATTGAGAGTGGGATGAAACGTCAACAAAACACGATTTTTGCCGGTATTTCTGCTTGACGATAAACAATTCGGTTTAAATCGGCACTTGACATCCGCTTCCTTGATAATAAAGTGGAGACCTTTGACATTTACCTTTCTTTAGTAATTTTTCTTCATAATAGTAATCTTGTCATAGGTCAGTGGGAACAAAAACTTGGTCAAAATGAAAGAGATTTTATTGGATCTGCTGGCATGTGCTTCACTCAGCCTTTAAGAAAATTCTTAGAGACAGAAATGAAAACTATAATCAAAGAAAAAAACTTATTGGAAGTCAAAAGGTTTGAATGAAATATTTTGTTTACTTTTGACTAAATTGTGTTTTTATAGGTTGGATTTGGATGCTTGCAAAAATAGAGTTAGAAAAGCAAGGAGTTTGTTGGGGCAAACTACAGTAAGTCTTATTTCTTAATAATATGAAAATGATATGATTGTTTAACTTAGTATAATAATTATTTAATTAACGTTATAATACCCTTATTTTATTAATTTATAATCTAAAAACCTTGTAAATAAGTTTTATTACTTAAATATATTTTAGTTAAATTCAAAAGGTTCGCAACAATTCGATGTAAACATACATAATTTTATTCAACTTGCAATTAAAATATTTTAGTTTTATCTACAATCAAGTTATAACTATTTTTCACAGTAATTGTGTTCTAAGAACTTATATGAAAATATTGATGACAATTTTGTTTAAACACAGAGTCACACACTGTGAGTAATATTTAAATAAGTGTAAAATTCACATAAAAATGTTTATAGTTTCTACATGATTATAATGCTCATGTTAAAATTGTTATGATAATCACTAAATATTATGTGTAGACATTCTTTAACATTTTTAAATATATTTTCATGCAATCAGCAGAAGGATGGTATTTCTCCTGAAGTAGCATTAGAACAGGTACTATTTAGTAGGCAATCAACAAAAATACTTGACACACAGCCATATTATACAGCATATAACACAATTACAATCAGTTGTTAATCTATTTCAAATCAACAATTACCTTGATATAATAATTAAGATTCAATAATTCTATGTATATCTTTATCTCAAAAATAGTTGATCAAAATCATGTTTAATAATCACAAAATTATCATTTTAAATATTAAAATTAAATGATACAGATCTGTGACAGAAATATTTGACTTAACAAAAAGTTAATAAGCTTTATTAAAGAATGTGCAATTGTTTCATTCAAAATTTTATATTTTTTCTAGCTAAACCTGATGGCCAAGCTTCGCTGTGACTCGGTCTAGTTATTATTAGAGAACTAAATAAAACTATTCTAGCAAACATATATTTACTTTGAGTTGCTGTGGCTATGCTGTGTAATAAAAGAAGCGAAAGAAATAATGTTTTTCACTAAAAATCATTTTACATTTCTAAAACAAAACAAATGAATACAGCATTAAGTATGACCTACAGAATAACTTTTATCTTTTCAAAAACAGATAATATAATCACTTCTTAGATAAAATTAAATCAGTATCAAGCTTTGATTAAATAATCATAACACTTTTACTCAATAACTTTTATTTTCACTATCTACATTAATACTGTTAGTCTGGATTAACACTTAAAGTTTATTGTTAAAATCGTAAGTATTTGACATATTTGAATACAAATACATATAGTCACGCCTTTTTCCCGTAGGGGTAGGCAAAGACCACTTCCTTTCACTTGCTATGGTTCTTACACACATCTTTCGCTTCTTCTACTTTCATTAGTGCTCTCATGCATGCTCGACGGTTGTTGGTACTCTTGACCTGGCCTTACTTCAAAACAATGTCGATCCGATCGAGATATGTTCGCCGAGGTCGACCTTTACTGACTTGCCCATTCATACTATCCTTATAAATCTCTCCCGTCAATCTTCTTTCATCCATCCTCTCTACGTGTCCAAAACATCTAAGCATTCCTTATTTTCCTGCTTCTTCTGCCAAAACCAACATTCACTACCACACATAAGTGTAGGGACCATCATATGCTTTACCTTTTCCAAGTGTACGAAAGCGAGTAGACCTTTTGACTTTAAGCTGAGAATTTTTTGACTGTGCTTGATAAGAAAAGAAAGATCTTGGCACATTGTTTGACTTTAAAGTAACATTTAAGGCACACAGTGATAATATTGTTTCTAAATCATTTAAATTATTAGGCTTCATTCAAATATTTTCTAAAAAAATTTCCCTTTTTACACTTTTAAAATATTGTATTGCTCTTTCGTTCTATTGGTTATTAAATATCATTACTTGATATGATGTCCATATAACAAGCGGATATCAATAAAACAGAGGAAGTTCAAAATAAATGTTTAAGGTTATGTGCATTCAAGCTGGGTTATCAGAGGAGAGACTATGAACATTCTGACGATTTTTAATTTTGGAACATCGAAGAGCTGAAATAGGTTTCAGATTTCTAACCAATTTTAGATCTGTTCATGGTTCCTTATCACAGCTCAAAGTATGGCCAAAATGAATTAATCACATGACTAGTTAATTTAGCAAATAAAAATAATGACTCGATACTTCTACACATTCATTTAAGAATTAAATGAGGCGCATTCATTTGCTGTAACTTAGTTTTAGTTAATTATATTTGTAGAAATGTTTTTTGTAAATTAGCATGTCCATCAAAAATATGTTTTTCTCAAAAATCTTTATATTTAAAATATTAATAATGAAACTTGTATTTCTCATTGGGTACTATTTTAACCGTTCAACATGATTTTGAGCACATTTTACAAAAAATGATAAGTTGATTTGATGTAGAATGGCATTATACTATTTTTATATACCTTACATACCTCTTTTTGTTTATTTGAAGGCTGAAAGAGAATTGAGAGTTGCCCAGTCAGAATTTGATAGACAAGCTGAGATCACAAAACTTCTTTTAGAGGGCGTAAGTAGTTCTCATGCCGCCCACTTGAGATATTTGTATGAGTTTGTAGAAACCCAAGCAAAGTTCTACTCTCAGTGTACAACAATCATGACAGATTTACAACGAGAACTTGCCAGGTAATGTACCTAAAATGTATATTCATTCGAAAATCTATTTTAGTATAGTCTAATAATTTTTAAAAATAATCTTGATGTTACTTCGTCAGGGGCTTAATAGTGTCGAGTGAAGTGTCAAGGTCACAAGAGTATTAAAATGTTATTGAACTAAGAGGGATATCTAACATTCCTAAAAGGGGGCCCAAACAGCCCTAAATCGGATCTCAAAGAACACTAAAAAGGTACAAGTGTATGCCGTAAAGAGCCCTAAAGATTGCCAAGCGGAGAAGGGCCAAGTGGAGCAGTCGCGTAATAACACACCAGCAGTGAATGGAAAGGTGTGTACAAAACTGTTGGGATTAAATGAAAACCGTATAGCTGTGCTTTATCGATTATGAGAAAGCCTTCGACAAAGTAAAATATCCCATGCTTGTCGAAATACTTAAAAAATTAAACATCGATCAAACGGGCATATGATGCATAGAAAGTTTGTACCGGAACCAAAATGCTAGAGGAGTAAGGCAACGGTGTATCTTATCACCACTTCTGTTTAATATATATTACGAGCATATATTTCAAGAAGCACTTGCTGATATAGAGCTTGGCATAAAGGTAAATGGAATCTGGATTAACAAAATCAGATATGCAGACGACACAATACTAATTGCGCAATACTTAGAAGACCTACAACTTATCAATAAGGTAGAGAACGACCTCAGAGATCATATCTCGATCAGATCAACATTGTTTTGAAGAAAGGCCAGGTCAAGAGTACCAACAACCGACGAGCATGCGTGAGAGCACTGATGAAAGTAGAGGAAGCAAAAGATGTGTGCAAGAACCGTAGCAAGTGGAAGGAAGTGGTCTCTGCCTACCCCTATGGGAAAAATGCGTGACTTTTTGTATGTATGATTGTTACTAGAGATCCCCTGGCAGACAAGTTTCCAAAATAACTGTTGATAACCTACCCATTGAAAGAGTTAACAAGTTTAAATATCTTGGTACTTGGCTCTCTGAGATCTGGACATCGGACACAGAAATTAAATGCCGTATTATAACTGCACGTAGCGCTTTTATAAAGTTCAGAAAAATATTCTCCACACAGCAAGAAACCGAATAGAAATGGAACATGTGGTCGCAACCATCCATTAATGGTTTTAGGCACTGAAAGAAGAAATGCTCACTTGAATCTGTTGTGATTTTTGACTGGCTCTGATCCGTATATCGAAATCTATATTAATTTTTTGTTGACAGGAATATTTTTTAAAGTATTTATGTATCTATTCTTATTTTTATAATTTAAGATCTAAATAATCACTCCTAACAATGCAACAAAACTTAAAATTACAGTTTTTTTTACCTGTGCAATTAAATTTATTCGCTCGATTTTTAAATATTTAAAAATAATTGACATGGGTTTTTAGCATGTCGAAACCGGGGCCTGTATTACGTCTGAACAGCGAGGATCTAGAAACTTTTACTTCCAAACAGTCTATAAATACATTTGACACGTTCACACCTGTTAATTTATCCTATAGCAACGATAATGATATTACTGCTGTTTAATTTATTGATAATTTTTGTTTGCTTTTACGGTGGTTTTTCCAATTTTTTTTCCTATAAAAGTGCTCAATGTCTATTTATTGATCAATTCTCTTATTTTTTTTTAAACATCCAATGGTATCGAATATTGAATTTGTTTCAAAGCAGCTACCTGTACACAATTTGGGCATTAGTAAAAACTGTAGCTATGAAAAATAGACTGAGCATTTCCTTTTCAACTGTGAAGTTAAAGCGGATAGAAAAGTCTGAGAGAGACAAAACGAATATGCGATATGTAGTTGTCTCTTTATAGAATTCATATCAGCCCACATTACAGGCTGATGTGATTTGCAGACTACATTTGCCGCATATTCGCTTTGTCTCTTTTTAGTGAAGATACTGTTTAGTTCACTTTCTGTCGGCGGTAAAATCTAAACAAAATGCCTGATAATAAATATATCAAAAATAAAGTAATTCTGTAAATAAATGTTTAAATATTAAAAAATATGGAAGTAGGTACTTAAAATAGTTTCACTATTGAAAGGCACACTTGCAGCATTCCCACTATTAAAAGAAGCCCACATCTAATGTCAAAATGTTGTGGCGTATCCTAAATACTTGTAACGGTTACCAAATATTTATCTATCAGAAAATGTATTGGTATTGAAAGTAAAAATTATAAATGATATTATCGCAAAAGACACAAAAAAATATTGGTACCAAATATATTCAATGCAAATAAAACACAAGCATGTCTTTTCTCTAGAAAAGCCAATCTCACTGTGCCCAACATAATATTGTCAGGAGTAACCATACCATTGAAGTCATCCATCTCGATGCTTGGTATTAGTATCAGCAATAACCTTTCTTGAGAAAATCACGTGAGGTCCATTGCCAAATGTGCATCCCAAAAACTTGGCTTTCTGTTTCGTGCCAAGAGCTATGTCACTTCCAGTCAGCTGCTTATGAGCTATAAGGGACAGATCCGACCTGTCCTGGAATACTGTTCCCATATTTGGAGTGCGGCACCTAAACATATCCTGAAGCTACTGGATTCTGTCCAAAAAAGGGCAATTCGTCTCGTCGGTGATGCCTCGCTTACAAACTCGCTCACTTGTCTGGAACACCGTAGAAAAGTTAGCGATTTGTCTCTATTTTATAGATATTTTCATGGGTGATGCTCTTCTGAAATATCAACAATCGTTCCTCCTTTAGCTGTTTCTTCGAGATTAACCCGTCAAGGAAACACAACCAAGCAGATAGTGGAATGTAGTAAGAACGATCTGCGAATTCTGATGAGGATTGCTTACAGGACATTGTAGTCTATGATACTACCTCAGAAGGATAAATTGTAGATTGTGGGGGGGTCGTGAAGGCTAAACAGCCTCTCAAGCACCTCGACCTATCAGATCTTTTGTGCATAACCCTTAATCTATTCGAGGCCCTGGATTCCAAGACTTCGTACAAAGTTTATCAGTTTTCTGGGGGCTAAGTTCCTGACATCGGAAGGCTTTAGGAAGGCCCCTTCCAGAAACTTGAGCATCTTGCAGAAAAGCACTGGGCATACGCCAGGAGAATGTTCTGCAGTTTCAGCGAAGTTCTCGCAGTAACGGCAACTATCACTCTCTGTTTTGCCCATATTTTTCAGGTGATACCTCAGAGGGCAGTGTCCAGTTAGGAGTCCCGTCACCAGTTTCAAGTCTTGCTTGTCCATCTCAAGAAGTTGTTTAGCTTTCCTTGGCGAAAGGCTCGAACCTCTCTTTTAAAAGGGCTTTGGAGAGTCCACAGAAGGGTTCTGGGCTGGAATCCGGTAGGATAGGTCTGAACCAACAAACGGATTGGTTTTGCTGCGTGGAAGCTAAACGCATACTATGTTTATGCCCTTGCTTGGGAAGAATAAGGTTCAACATATTTGGTTTCACCAACTTAGAATCTACCGTTTTCTTGAAAATCTCACCTCATACAATCATGAACTTTGCGAGAAGAAATTAATTGTGCTGTGGAATGTAACCTCTAGGGGTGAGTCAAAATAGACACATGAAAGGTCGCGGTGGAGAGACGGCCTTACTACGCCCTAACCTAACCTAATCTATTTCGTTTTCGCACAGTGGTTCTTTGGCTATAGTTCGGTCTGTCTGTTTTAAATTTGTATTTTGACAAAAAATGCAAGAGAAGCAAAAACACCACACAAACAATATATATTGTTACAGCTACCCGTTTTAATTTTAGGCTCACCTTTCTTTGTAACCGTCCAGCAGGGTTATTCGTTAATCATCATGTTTTGTAGACGCTGTAACCGTTGAATTTAGTCACGTGAGGTGCCTTTCAGTAGTAATTATTTTCAATTACATAATTAAAGAACATAAAGCTTGTCAAAAATGAGTTATTTTGTATTCATTCTATGGCAAAAAGGACAGAATTTAATAATGTTAATCCATAAGAAGTAATGTTGGTGTTTTTGTATGCAAAAGGTTGGAAAATTACTAGCCACTAAATGTTTGTTTTGCTTCTTTTATTTTAATAGTTAAAAATATATTTTTGTTTTAAATTTTATTTTAGCATTATTTATATCTCACTACTAAAATTTACGATGTGATTCCTTAATATATATGTATCATAAAGACCATAGTATTTTAAATTCTTTTTATTATTTGAAGTTGAACAATCTGTAGGCTAAATAATGATTTGTGTTTTATTTTTTTTGTTTAATTGAAAATTAAACTAACCACTTCTGGCTACCACAATATCCCCCATTACCAAAGTACGTAAAAAGTGTTTTTAAATTAAATTTTTGTAAAATTTATCTAATTGTATAAACACAATTAAACCTTGAAGCTGACATAAAAATTTTTGTTTAATGAAAATTTTTTGCATTTCAATAAAATTTATAAAAACATTGGTGAATGGTTTTTAGGGTTTATAGGCCGTCGTAGATCTGAGTTAATTTTCGACGTCTCGCCATCTCCAGTGGATGGCATCTTCGGGAGATGTAATGCCTGCTTTTTAAGGCTGACGGTTTGTGACATTTGTATGTCACGATCGCAGGATATATACGTTTTGGTGGGCGGGGCATATTTGAGGGCTGTTCAGGAATTGGTAACGTTCCGGAGATTCATTTTTCTTTTGGTTGTAAGGAAGCAGAGTTGTATTTTTAAGTACAGGTACCCATGTTCTATTGATTTTAAGTGTTTCCACATCAAAAGCATATACAGAAAACCCACCCACATAGATCGTTATCTACATAATACATCCAACCACCACCCTTGCCAACGAACAGGTGTTATAAGAACTTTGGTCTTCTTCTTCTTCTTCTTTAGGTGCCCTGTCCTCCTCGGACGTTGGCAATCATCAGCGCTATCTGAACCTTGTCTACAGCTCGGCGGAACAATGTGGTAGTGCTCACTCCATACCATTGTCTTAAGTTTTTTAGCCAGGATATCTTTCTTCTACCCGGGCCTCTTCGTCCTTTGATCTTCCCTTCTATAATAAGCTTTAAAAGTCGATACTTGTCATTTCTTAAGATGTGACCAAAATACTCCAGTTTGCGCTTTTTTAGTGTAAACAGAACTTCCAGCTGCTTGTCGAGGCGTTGAAGTACCTCGGTGTTACGCACTTTTTCTACCCAGGAGATTCTTAATAGCCTTCTGTACTTCCACATTTCAAAGGCCTCCAATTTTTTGCACATCGCATCTGTCAAAGTCCAAGCTTCCATTCCATAAAACAGTATGCTGAACACGTAACAGCTAAGCACTCGGACGCGCAGAGGCAAGCTTAAATTTCTGCTGCAAAGTACCTTACGCATCTTCAGAAACGAAGCACGAGCTTGTTCTATTCTGGCACGAATCTCCTGCATGCCGTCCCACTTCTCATTTAGTTGACACCCAAGATATTTAAAAGTTTCTACTCGCTTCATTCGTTGACCGTTAATTGTCAGGTGTCCGTCCACGTTGTTTGATTTGCTAACTGCTAGCCACTTTGTCTTTTTCACGTTCAGGCTAAGTCCGGCCGCTGAGCTTGCAGCCGTCACGCGGCTTACCAGTTCCTGCAGTCCTTCCAGTGAGTCGGCAACAAGAACCGTGTCATCCGCATACCTCAGATTGTTGATATTAATACCATTGACAGGTATCCCCTCGTCACATTCATCCAACGCCTCTTGAAATATCCTGTCGGAATACAAATTGAATAACAGTGGTGATAAAATGCATCCTTGACGAACACCTCTCAGGATTTTGATCTCGTCGGACGCGGTGTTATCGATTCTTATTCGAGCACTTTGGTTCCAGTAAAGGTTGGCTATTATTCTAAGGTCTCGTTGTTCCAATACTTTTTCTCTAAGAATGTTGATCAGTTTTTCGTGCTAAACTTTATCAAAGGCTTTTTCGTAATCGATGAAACATGCGTAAACGGCCACCGACATGTCCCGGCACCTTTGGATAAGAACCTGTATGCTAAATAGTGCCTCCCTTGTTCCAAAGCTATTGCGAAAACCAAACTGAGAGTCCCCCATCATTGTCTCGCACTTCGCATATATTCTTTTGTGTATTATTTTCAAGAACAGTTTAAGAACTTTGGTAGAAAGGGCAATAAGAATATGTGAACCAGAACATTTAAATGAGAAACTGAATCACCTTAAGGACGCCCTAATATCAAATGGATATATATATATATATATATATATATATATATATATATATATATATATATATATATATATATATATATTATGCGTGGAAAGAAAGCCTAGCACTAGAGGTGACATAAGCGATGAACTAGTCGTGAAGTCACTTCTAAAGCGTTTTTATCCTACATTCCTAGAGTGACAGATAGGATCGGCTAGATTCTAAGAGAATATAACATCAAAACTATCTTCAAGCCATCTAAGAAGATCTAAAACCACCTGAAATCTGCCAACGATAAGAGAGCCTCACTAAGTTCTGCAGGTGTTCAAGGACATCCAAGTTTTATGCACCACATCTGCATATTACCCGAGGCTCTATAGAGAAGTGATTGAAATACATAAACACCAGCAGAACTTTAATAGATCTGAGGAAACACTTAAAATCACTAGAACATGGGTACCTGTACTTAAAAATACAACGCTGCATCCTTACAAACATGAGAAGAATAAATCTCCGGAACGTGACCAATTCCTGAACAGCCCTCAAATATGCCCCGCCCACCAAAACGAATACAACCTGCGATCGTAACATACAAATGTCACAAACCGTCAGCCTTAAAAAGCAGATATTACATCTCCCGAAGATGCCATCCACTGGAGATGGCGAAACGTCGAGAATTATCTCAGACCTGCGACGGCCTATAAACCCAAAAAAACCATTCACCAATAAACAATGGTCGCGAGAGCCTTTCACATTGTGTTTACAAAAACAGTTACAAATTTTAACGATGAAGATTACGCGTTTATGTTTGTTTAATTTACAAGTATTTATTAAAAAGTTTATTCAAATGTATGATCAAAAGAACTATGGCCCAATTAAAAAAAAATACGGCTGCATTAACTAAAACTTGCATGTATAGACTTGCTCCCACCTTTTGGCTTGTTTTTTTTTGAACACTTTTTAGTTTCATTTGTTCTTTTGTGTAGTTCATCCAGTAGTCTTCCCGTAAGCCCAAATCAAACTAACACATCGACAGATGAAGACTTGTTGAAAGCGAAAACCCTATACGATTATGAAGCTAAAGATAGTACTGAGATCAGTTTAAAAGCCGACGAGGTAAGATTATCATAAAAAAATTGTAATGTACAATAGAAAATTATGTTTTCTGCTGCTTTAACCCAAAGATGATTTTTTGAGAGTTTTTTTATTGAACAACGAAGTACATTGGATGTTTTTAATTTCATTTCTTTTAACTAATGACATAGTGAAGTAATTGTGTTTTGTTGGTCATTAAATAATGGTCATATTATCATCATCTGAGGAGGAGTTGCAGGCGATGATTCCCTAAAAATCAGAGGGATGAAAGTGAATGTAAACAAGACGAAAATAATGGTTTTTGAAAGAGAAAACTGCGAGGTGCTAATTGAAGGAAAAAGAGTGGAACAAATGAATGAGTTTGTATCTTCTTCTTCTAGTCCCGTATACTTCGCGCACATTGAGGTCACCCTTATCTCAACAGGATAAGGGTGGTCACCCTTATCTCAACAGGATAAGGGTGTTTTCCTTAGCTTGACGACACACAACAGTGATGCTGCGTCTGCTGTTTCACTCTAGTCTTTGATTTTATGCAACCAGGAGTGCTGCTTCCTACCAGGTCCACGGCCTCCTTCAATTTTTCCTTGGAGTATTAGTTTCGGGATAGAATACCGTTAACCAACCGACCCAAATAGGACATTTTCCTATGTTTCACGATATTTATGAGCTGATTTTCAGTACCTGCTCTTCTAAGTACTTCTTCATTTGAGGTGTGTTCGGTCCACAATATCCTTAACAACCTGCGAAGGGTCCACATTTCCAAAGCTTCTATGCGATTTTTTTATCTTGCTTTAACAGACTACGTTTCAGCGACATACAGTAGCACGGGCCATACGTAACATTTAACTACTCTAAGTCGCAAATCTAAAGGCAACTCTCTATGTAACAACATGTTCTTTAGCTTCAAAAATGTTGTTTTGGCCATACCTACTCTGGTTTTGATTTCTTCATCACAATCCCACTTATTATTAATGATAGCACCCAGATACCTGAACTTGGAAACCTCCTCGATCGTCTCTCTGTCAATCAATTTGTATACTTGGGTTTTAAAGTGTACGAAAGACGGAAATTATGACTGTAATATTGAGCGAAGGGTGTTAGCAGAGAAACAAATAAATAGGGCCCTGTATAACTTTATAAACAGCCAGAACGTGTCACAAAAGGCACGACTGGCTGTATATAGAGCAGTGCTGGTCCCTACACTTATTGTTTGGCAGAAGTAGCATGAATGTAAGATCAATTCTGCAAGGATGAGGAGTCTGAGAAGTATAGTTAGAGTGACTCTGATGGATAAAGTGAGATGTGTGATAAGCGAACGCTGTGATGTGAAAGAAGATGTTGTAACAAAGATATAAGGGTAGAGGTTGACCTAGGCGAACGTTTCTCGATCAGATCGACATTGTTTTGAAGAAAGGCCAGGTCAAGAGTACCAACAACCGACGAGCATGTATGAGAGCACTGATGAAAGTAGAGGAAGCAAGTGAAAGGAAGGGGTCTTTGCCTACCCCTACGGGAAAAAGGCGTGACTATATGTATGTATGTATGTATCCAACGCATATATGATACAACTACACACATGGAAATATTTCAAAAGTGGTTGGATTTAGGTATAGGAAATACCGATACCAAACGTATTGGCTTAAAAAAATTCAGCGGAAAATGTATTAAAATACAAGGTGTTCTATTTAAAGTAAGAAACTTATAAATGAATTAAATTGTGCATGTTGGCGGCCAAGTTTAAAACACCCATATGAAATATCAATGAGTTGGACATATATAGTGAACGAGCAAGCGATTGGTGTTTATTGGTTACAATTTCACGTCACTAGCTTCGTTATTGATGGAGATATCGTTATTCAATGTGGACTAGGATTTTTTCAAAATTTTGGAAAAAATCAAAATATCTCGAAAATACTTCAATTTTGGTATAGAATATTGTTCACAAATTTTATCTAAAATTTCATGTAGAATTCGAAAATATAATATAAATATTAGGTTCAATTTAAAATAACAAAGTTGACGTCTACTTCCGGTATAACCGAAAGTGCCACATTAAGGACAACATTATATTTGAACTCAGCGTCATCCAAAACCTACAGCTTCGTAATTTGAGATTTTTAACATAACTGTATCCGCCATTACTTTTAATCAAAACTTTTCGCTCCACACCCCGTATAAAAAGTTGTAATTGAATTTATTCGACATTTAATATCTTAAAAAACGGTAATAAACGAAATATTTTTGAAATCAGAAAAAAATCTTAAAAAAATTTAAAAATATATAGGGTATTTAATTTAAAAAATATATATATTTTTTTATTCCTTGAAATTTTCACGCTACTGTAGTTTTCTAATAAAATTCAGTCTTAACCACGTAACTTTTATGTAAAACCATAGATAGTAATAACGATGATAAGGGGTGGTTCCACAGATCGGAGTGAAACAGTCATATCGTCGGCACCGTAGTGAATTCGCGTTATCTCAGATACTATCTAGCAAATAGTAGTATTACATATTATATGATCTAACGTCTCACTAAAACAAGAGGCAAATCGAAATAATTCTAAAAACTCGGGAAAAAAAAAGAGATGATACTTTTCAACTACCCTTTAATATTTATATTTACTTTAGACACTTCGTAGAATCCTTGTTGACCTATATTTTGTTTTAATTAAAATGGAATGCGTCGCCAACATTTTTTGAAAATTGTTAATGTTATCTAATTCATTTAGACCTACGCACATTATGCGAAGGTTGCAGCATATTTCTGGAAATCGATTATATTTTTTATCGTGATTAAACTTTTAGGTAGTATTTGTGAGAGAAATTCAGAACGCCGATTACTACATGGCCAAGAACAGCAAAAATAACCATGGACTGGTACCAAAAGCCTACCTGGAAGTGCTTACCTAATTATTTTCATTCCTTAATAACAAATTAACGACTAATCTTTCCAATGATATTTTAAATTATCTTCTGCTTCTATCGTTGTCTATGTATTACTAATATATCTAGCAATTTAATGGAGAAATGGACTGGATGTGTTTAAATTGGACGAACATTCGTTGCAGAAGAAAACATCTCATAAATATAATAGTATAGTAAGCAATCAAATATATTTTAAAGGCCTCCGTTACTTTCATCTACAATTAAAGTTATTTAAACTGAAGATTAAATTTTCCCCAGAGGATAACAGTATTTTTACTTTCCAATAACGCCATCTACCGATTATATTACCACATAGTTAATCCAAAAAAAGATTTCACTCGGTGGTGAAGTTATCTACAGCAGTGGTTCCTAAACTTTTAAGGTAACGAAACACTCACCAAATTCCTTTTATGTTATGACCCCACATATTAAATGATTACAAATGAAAGACACTGCAATTTAAATAACAAAAACTTTTATTAAAAATATTTTAAAAGTGAAACACTTTCATTTATAATTGCTTTATAGTTCGGTATTATGGTCGACAGTTTTATGTGGGTACCTGCATCCAATCTTGACCTGAGTTTGTTTTCTTGTGTAAGCTGAAAAACCTGTAGCACAATGATATGTTGTGACAAAAGGGAGCAAATGTAAGATAGTCTTTTTGGCTACTTCACAGGGAATTCACTACTAACCCAAACCCAAAACACCTTCAGAGACATATTCAAATGTGTGTTTAAATGTGGATAAAATTTGAAGAACTATGAATGCTTCGTATCCAGGACGGTTAGCATCGCAGGTTGACTTCTGATAATAAATGCCAAAAATAAATAATTTTGTGGAACCAAGTGACGTTTCCACGGGACCCATTTTAGAAATTGCTGATATACAGTCAAATGTTAGATTTTTTGGGTAACCTGCTTTGCACATGCCCCCTTTCTTACCTTTTAGTTGCGGCGAGAATAAACCTGAAAACTTAATTTAACTCAGCTATGAAAGTATACAACTAAAACCATTGAATAATATCCTATTTATCCTATTTAACCCCCTTTTTTCAAGAATCCTTTTCTAGTGTTGACCTCCGTTACGTAATGAACTCCTGCGAAAAATTCATGCTTCTAGACCCACAACACTGATTAAAACTATTGAATTATACAACCCTCTAAAATAATTGGGGTTTGTTTAGTTAACAATTTTCGTAACGCCATCCGTATTCAAGATAGAGGGCGTTAAAGAAAAAAAATTATATACATTTATTACGATTTTGCCGAAACTACTGGAAACATTGTAATGAAATTTTATACGAATATGTTTTAGAAGCTGATACATTTCATGCATTTGTTTTTATATCTGACTCTCATAAAGGGCGCTAGTTACACGGTTCGTATCAAGTAGTATTAAACAAAACTTTTTTAAGGTTAGATTTATTAATTAAAATTTCAAGTAAACTTAAACATCACTCATTTTTACACCAAAAGGGTACTCTTGGTAAAACTCGATACTGTGTACCGTTTTCGGAATATTTTGATTTGAAAATTATGAAGTAATAACCGATGCTGGTATAAAGTAATGATAAAGTTATTAATTATTATTATTAATTAGTATGCATTATTTGAATTAAAAATGTTTTTGACGTGTTAATGAGATCTTATTGATAAAACGAATACATGTTAAAAAATTGGGATTGAGGGCTGTCCTTTCTTGTAATGTTTGACAAAAATCCACTCTAACCGGTAGATCGTCTGGCAAGAGCTCTTGGACTTGTCTGTAATGATAAGGATGTAGCTGCTGCTGGTTAAGTATCCTCCAAGTACTTGAAGAAGACGTATTTGTTTGTCTTGCCATATTCCTTACGCTAACTGTAATAATATTTTCTTTATGAATGGTTCTTGTTGTTCTTGGCCTCTCAGAATTTATTGTTTTTGGTCTCACATTCCCAATTTTTTGACAATGTCGTTCAATGGCTCTAAATGTATTTTTACTCGGTAAGTTTCTTCTAGGAAACTTTTCTGCATAACACATAACAGCTGCACTAGAGTTTCCTAAACACTTGCCTAAGGTTAATAACATGTCGGTGTATTAAACATTTGAGTACATTTTGATTAACAATATCTAATTTTACAAATAACGAGGTTTCAAAAATCTAATTATTGTTGGCTTATCTTCATAACTATCAATAAATGTTAGTTTTCCATGGCAAACTTAAGAAAATCAAGATATACCGATTAGAATAGATTTTTGTGAAATGTTACAAGATAGTAAAGCCCTCAATCCCAATTTTTTAACATGTATCCTTTTTATGGATGAGGTCTCATTTACGCGACGAAACATATTTGTATAAAATTTCATAACAATGTTTCCAGTAGTTTCGGCAAAATCGTAATAAATGTGATTACATTTTTTTCCTTCAACGCCCTTTATCTTGAATACAGATGGCGTTACGAAAATTTGTTACTTTGCAAACCCCAATTATTTTTCAGTCTTCTACCTATCCTAGAGACGGGTTGTCCTTTTTTTGAAACACCCTGTATAAAATAGTTATTTGGAAGTTAAAATATCTTTCTGTAGGTGAAAATGGCAGGCCAAGTTGGTGACACTATACATAATGTGTATCATAAAACATATTTATCTGTGATCAAATTTATTTGTCAAAAAATTTACAATTTTTCATTAACGGTTCTGAAATCGATTAATTTTAACATTTTTCTTAAATTATTAGCTTCTCTTTCGCTATGATAGAATGTACTGAGCATAATCATCATCTGTGGTCTTAATGTTCAATATTTTAAATATTTTTTGATAGAAAACCGCTAGGATTAAAAAAAGTACCATTATTGCACAGTATAGGTACTATTATAAATCTTGTTCTAAATAAACCACCAATATTACAATTTTATTGTTCCAATTAACATTTTCGTAAATCATTTAAATAACTTTAAAATGACTTTGAAAAAGTTAAGTGATGCGATTATTTTAAACTGAAGTATATCGAAGATTTTCGTCCATAACAATGCAGTCCATTTCTTGTTTTTTTATTCCACTTTCTCGTTCTATTTTTATCATTCCAAACGTACTGCGATATTTATATACACCATATTAAGTTTTAATTAGATGTTAGATCCAAAATATAATATTTAATGATACATTTATTAAGTTTGTTGTACTTTATCTAGCGAGTATTTTTGAAAGTCATACTTATAGTAAGGAAATAAACTGATGCTCTTATCTGTTATAATCATAGACCTATTATCTAGAGGAGACGCAACATTCCATTCATAAAACTCTGTTTGTTTTGTCGCAATGATTACACGAGAATGGCCATGAGTATGACAAAGAATACCAATCGATTCTCTTTGTCCCGTCCTCGTGCTGGCAACGCTGTAAAATTATTGTCGACTTATGGCCACGCTTGTTATCAGTGGCGTGCTGTTTGTTCAAAATGAGAATATTTCTATCGAGTAATTTTTAGTTTTTTATGGAAATATTTTTATGAATAGGTGATACTCAGTTTTTTATCAACCTAAAGTGTTGTAGCCTACTAAAAATATTTTTCTAAACCCCAAAAGCTGGGCGCCAAATTGTGTTACCCTAACTAAACTGTTACAATAGTGGGATGCCAATTATCATTAATATCAATTGTACAAATAAAATGTAATGTATTTTAAATTTTAATTTTAATGTTCAAACTATTTATTAACAGCTAAGTAACCTAAAGGAAAAGATTAAAATATTATATTCAGGGTTCCGTGACTTCTTGACTTCTCGATTTTGGATTAAATTTGAGGTGATGTATAGATTTCTTATGAAATACTACTATAAAAAAGAATCAGGAAGATACATAGTTCTTCAAATAATAACGAAAGAAGGATGATACCACATCGTTTTCGCATCGTTTGGTTTTCAGATTCGTGTTTTACGCCTCAAAATAATACCAGTTTATTTTGATATTGAAATCATCATCGCTACAACACTGGATGAAAATATAGTAAACAATGAGATGTTCCAACTTACTTGTGAAAATAAACACTGCGGCTTAAATAGTCTGATATTTTTCACACTTGGCAATGACGAATCATTTCTTCCACTAAATTTAACTGAATTTTACCAATAATATGCTGAAAATCACCGATAATACTCCAAAATCTTGTTGCAACACCTTCGGCAACAGCGCTACTAATAATAGCCGATTTCGTAGTACGCACGGATCTCTGCACGTGGAACCATTCAGACAAGCCGTGCGGCGTTGTCGCTTATTGAGCAACGCATTTCTATGATCTAACGGAATGAAATAGTTCAATGATTCAACATTCCATAAAATGGGTTGTATTATTTAGGTTGT
Source organism: Agelastica alni (assembly GCA_950111635.1). Lineage (NCBI taxonomy): Eukaryota > Metazoa > Arthropoda > Insecta > Coleoptera > Chrysomelidae > Agelastica > Agelastica alni. The sequence goes on along the minus strand of OX467716.1, from coordinate 5,656,495 downwards.
TATAATTCATGAAATATTAATAAGAACAACAAATACTATGGAAGATTCAATAACAACACAAATCTCTTGCCATAACTGGAGAGCAGGCAACATCACAGCACAACACATTCCAGTCGGCCGTATCAAGACAATACAATCGACCAGAAAGTGGGGATGTACGATCGTGTTTAAACGTAAATAGTTCCGTCTCGTCTGATAATAGGTCTATAGTTATAATGCTTTAGATTATTGAATGTTTTTTTATTAATCGTTAGAAAAATTTATAGTAGATGCGTATCCATGTTTACAATTATTATTAATTAACCATAAAAGTTACCCCTTGATTTTTAGACATCGATTCTTTGTGTCTAGTTGAATAAAATTATTTAAGTCATCGACTTTCAAACGTACACATTCGTACCTTTATTGCATTTTTTTTTGAAACAATCATTAATATTCCATGTTGTATGAAGTTCTGCGTTCAGGAACTAATATAAATATTTTTGAGAAATAAAAATTGAATTAGTGGAACTCCTAAAAAATGTATGAAATTTGTAGTCGGATTAATTAATTTAAAAATGTATATTTATGATAAATTTTACAGGTTATTACGTTTAATGATTAATAAAAATTTGCTTTTTTATAGTATTCGCAACATTGGCGGATGTACACATTTTTCAGTATCTTCGAAAAATTCCATTCCTACGTATTTTAGGTTTTAATTCTGGTTCCCCGAACCAGCCAAAAGTTCTTTGCAGTAGCATAGACAGTGAAGGGGAGTATCATCTTCCTGTTTGCATAACCTGCAAAAGTTTTTTTTTGCAAGTCCTGTGATGTGTAGGTGTTTATTCATGCGTGCGTTAAGAGACGATAATCCGTATTATCCTTACAAGTGTCTTGTGCATTATCTTCCTTTGCTCTTCTTATATTCACACGTGAGCCACTCAGCCGGGGTAGATCTGATAACACCCGCTATCATTCTCATTGCGTTGGGCGTCTATTCTATGGGCATGAGGGCTGTTAAGCCACACTGGTGTGCAGTATTCAGCAGCTGTGAAAACGAGGCTTAGAGCGTAAAGAGGAAGCCGACGCACCCCATGTTGTTCCGCAGAGTTTTTGTGTTGTTATTTCTCGTTTTCAATTTCTCTACCGTTTTTGTTAAGTGCTCCTTGAATGAGAGTGTTCTGCCAAGTGTTATGCCTAGGTATTTTGGCGTTTTATTGTGTTTGAGCCATGTATTCTCAAATTTGACTTTAAGCTCCCTCTTGGCAGATTTGTTGTTTAGGTGGAAGCATGTCACCTCTGTTTTGCTGGCATTTGGTTGAAGGCGTCATCTTTGGAAGTATCTTCCCAGTCGGCTATCAGGATCTCTTCTGACTCATCGAATGACCAACACCTCGTCATCGGCGTAGCCGTGTTTTTAACACCTTGTCTCTGCCATATCTGCGATGTAGAGGCTGAAAAGGAGGGATGCGAGTACTGATCCTTGTGGCTGACCGTTCTTAATTTTCATTAGTAAGCTTGTATCGGGCTCCATGATGACTCGGAATGTTCTGTCTTTCAGAATATTGCTTAGTAGCAGAGCTGTTGATTTGCATTGGATTACGAGGAGGAATTTGTAAATCATGCCTTCTCTCCAGACTGCCTATATCTATGATAACTGGGATAACTGGGGTACGTGTCTGGTAGCTGGCAGGGGCTTGTTGTTGCCACCAGATGAGGTGAACCATAAATCTGGGGTGTATTCCTTCTTCCACGCTGCCGATTTGAAGGTATTTCGGTCATTATCATCGAAGATAAGATTGAGGCTTTCGTCTTCGGTCCATTTTGCTAAGGCCTATCTATTTGCATCGCTGTCCCTGTATTTCCTCTGCTCGTGGTGGCTGTTAAAATCACCCAGGTAGGCTGCAGGATGGGGTTGTGTTTGGGTTATAGATATTGGCCATGGAACAGCTGGTGGTTTATAGATATTGGAAATGGTTGCATCTCCGATTTTTACAACGACATTGTGGATTTCGTTTTCACTTGTAAAGCGACACGATAATGGCCTTGCACCAGTCGTCTGGTACGCTACCACTCCTCCAACAAAGGTTAAAAAGGCGGCACAACAGACTAGTTATTACTCAGCTTGCTGGTAAATCTGCCACTGTTTCTCTGTATATTGATTTTTTTAGAGTACTAGAGTTTTCATATAACTTTCATAGACCCGATGTCAAAAATATATTAAATGCAGAGTTTTGTATTTTTCTTGGTATCTATCGTAGGTATACAGACCTTAAAATTTTGTGCCGTGCATAACTATAATTATCTCAAGATTTAACACCACCACTATGTTATTTGCAACACAGCGCTATTTCGTAGTGGATGTTATGTGAATTTAAAGATGCGTATACATTTCGCCAACGAACACGAACAGCGAACATTTGTTGTTTGTTTCACTGTATGTGTGTGATGATGTTTGTTCGTTCGCATTCGCTAAGTGTGGTAGGTTGGATGTATTTAGTTTTCATCTAAATATTACTTGTTAATTAAAATACCGGAATAAAAATTAATGAACGTGATTATTATTGTGGGTCTTGCCGACCCATCCAATAAAACGAAACAAAAAGCATTAGATATTCTTAAAACAAATTAAAAACTAATTCCTAAATAATTCCCAATGAAAAAAACAAACTAAATAAAACATGCTGGCAACAAATTTTCGAACAACTCTCCACCATTAGCAAGGCAATATCTGTTTGTAAAGTGTCACATCACGTCTTACTGCTTTTTTTTTTTTAAAGATACCTGACACTTGTGAATAATGAGTTTTCAAAATTGTTTAAATCGTCGTAAATCGTTTGCCTGTCAGGAATATGTCCATCTTGAAACTTAACTGCAAACAAATTTGTACATTCCGCCGCAGGTTTTCCTTGTCAGCTTCATTTCATTATTTGAAATTTTTCTTTTATGAATTTTGAGAAATTGTTAAAAAATATAAGCGATGTTTTTTCTTATGTAGTTAATCTAAGGATGAAACAATTCAATTTCTCTCGCACTACAAATTATAAGGTCAGGGTGGAGGAGGTGCGCTTTTGCTGATTGCCTAAGTTACATTTCTTATTTGAGTAACTACGGCAGGCACGAAAGTTTAAGATCTATCAAAAATATATGCATGGACAGCTGTATCCCAAAGAATAAAACTATAACTAATACAATAAATAGGAATCCACTCGAGACGTTTTTAAAAATAAATGTTTGCTACACTTCTAACTCGTTAAGTTAAATAATCAAAACATTAATTTAGAAAAAAATTAATGGCACAATAAATTAGCAATTTATTCACACTGCTATTATTTATATGCATTGACTTTTTTTTTACTTAAATCATTGCAATTTTGCTTCATTATTTAAGTTTCGTGTCTAGCAGTTATTTTAGGTTCTTAACATTCATGTCTAATCAAATTCGGTACGAATTGTCCTAATTTACTACAAACGGTACATTAGAGGAGGATTCATATATGCAACACTTCTGTATTGCTAGCGCCAAGTGGAAGTATCACACCATAAATGACAGGTTCTACCTCTGACGCAGGATTCGACTTGTTGTGCGCTAGCGTTGCGACTTTCGTGGGAGAATTGGCAAGTGTGGTGGAAAAATTCCAACCCTTTTAGCTTAAAATCGAGTTATTGACATGCGTACAACATTCGATGTTCTGCGAGGACAGATGCATACACGTCTGCACCATAGAGACGTATAGACCCCTACTAGCAATATAGGAGTATCACATACATGAGATAATCGACTTTACAACTGCTTTCTACGATGACCTTAACTTTAAAAGAGTCTAAGTCATTTTAATATCTCCTCGCGTTTTTTTATACGCTTTATATTAGCTTGACTTGTAATTTTTTCAAAGATCTTGGCCAGGATCATCAGGATATTAAAAAAAACCCGAACTAAACTATAAAAAATAAATAATAGTTTAAAAAAACTAAGACAACACGCTTTATAACAAAACCGAACTAAAAAATAATAATTAATAAAAAATAATTTTGCAATAAAAAGCGTGTGGTGCGCTATATCAATTAATATATTTGATAATAAACAGATATTGGTAAAAGTAAAGTCTCCAAGAAGAAAACGTAAACATCATAAAAAACACCCCACGATTTTGATTGTAATATTATTTTTTATTTTTTAGTTCGGTTCTCTTATAAAGCGTGTTCTCTTAGTTTTTTTACACTATTATTTTTATTATTATCAACTTTTAATACTCTTTATCTCTTCCTACTCCAACATGTTTACTAAAAAGATAGAATTAATACATTAAGTTTGTGTTCTAACTTTTTATATTATAGATTTAGTATTTAAATGACATTAAAATGCAATAATTATCTAATCGTAGTCAATTTAATATAAAATAAACTGTGCAATTACGATTAAAATTATGAAGCTTTTATCAAAATATACCTAAATCACTAAAATATTGTTATTGTTAATAATGAAAAAAAAAGTTAAAATAAATCCATTAAATGTTTGCGTTTTTTCATTTATATTGTTATAGACATTGAACTCCCACAATGGATTTTGTGAGCTTAAATAAAATGCTAGTGTCGAATTACAGTCTTCTGCTTTTATACAGGTTATCCCGGGACCAATGGGAGAGCGTACAGGTTGAGTACTTCATATAAAGTTTGTTTGTTAGTATTTAGACCAATGTTTTCCACGGCATTCGATTGGGAGAAGAGGCAGCATTGAATGGCCTTCATGATTGCCAGATTTATCGCCGCTCAATTTCTTTTTATGGGGACATTTGAAAAGTAAAATCTATAAAACACAACCAGCGTCGTTGGAAAATTTGCGTCAAATAATCGTTGACGAGTGCCGTCAAATTACTCCGGAAATTCTTCGGAATGTGCGTGAACGTTTTGAACAAAATCTTTATTATTGTATGGAAGCGGTCGGTCAACAGTTTGAACATTTAATCAATTCGACCCCCAATGCCATTTAAAATTTTTGGGGTAATTCTTACCCTCGCTTGGGGTTGAAAGTAGTGGAGTCAAAAATACCGGAAAAGAGTGTCCCCCTTTTATAAAAAATCGACGGGTCTGAGCGTTTTTCTAAAATGTTGAGGAGGTTCCTGCAAATGGCTGTTTCATTATAGGTTAACAACCCTGTATGTGTAGTTTTATATTAGAATTATAAATAGATCCATAGTACTGCCATTAAGTCAGGGACAGACTTGCCCTATTGGTTAAGGATCCCTAATTTCTGCAGGGATAACAGTGTTTTATGAAAATAACAAAATTGTCTTGTCTAGGTCGTTACCAACTTTATCTAACAAATTGTTACCTTATGCAATGCCCAAAGTTCAAAAACCATTACTTTCGTCTGGCCAACATTTACTTTCTCGCAGGATTAATTCTATAGATTTATGTGTTTGTCTGTTTTTAGTATTGCTTTTTCGTTTCAAGTTTTAAATCACAACGATTCAGTTCAATAAGTAAGAAATTTTTGTATTTTATAACCTTTTTGTATCTTAGTGCAATTAAAATGTGTAAAAAAAACTGTTATGTAATTTATTTAATACTTTTCGATGTGGTTGCTACTTCATGTTCTTCGTCATCGTCATCTCCGAGGTATGAATCTGTGTCATTTGCCAGAGGAAGTCGGATTAGACTTCTTTCGAGTTTTAATCGTTTGAATCCTGAATCATCACTATCAGTTAGTTCTGCAACAGGTTCTAGAGTTTTCTGAAAATAGAGAATAAAATTCAAACTTGTTTTTTGCAGTGAACTATCAAAAAACAAGAAAAAAGATTCACCTTTTTTTGCTAAATGTTTTATTTATAAATACTTTTAGAAGTCCTATGATATACCTATGCAGAATTTGGTTAATAAATATTTACTTTTATTATTCAGGGTAATGCGTTTTTTTGTCACATAGTATACAGGGTGTTTCGAAAAAAGGTGAACCTATCCCTAGGATAGGTAGAAAACTGAAAAATAATTGGGGTTTGCTTAGTAAAAAAATATTCGTAACGCCATCCGTTTTCAAAATAGAGGGCGTTGAAGAAAAAAAAATGTATACACATTTATTACGATTTTGCCGAAACTACTGGAAACATTGTAATAAAATTTTATACGAATATGTTTTAGAAGCTGATACATCCCATGAATTTGTTTTTATATCTGACTTTCATATAGGGCGCTAGTTACACGGTTCGTACCAAAAAGTACTGAACATAACTTTTTTAAGTTTTGATTAATTAATCATAATTTCAAGTAAACTTACACATCATTCAATTTTACACCAAAAGGGTACTCTTGGTAAAACTCGATACTGTGTACCGTTTTCGGAATATTTTGATTTGAAAATTTTGAAGTAATAACCGATGCTGGTATAAAGTAATGATAAAGTTATTAATTATTATTATTAATTAGTATGCATTATGTGAATTAAAAATGTTTTTGACGTGTTAATGAGATCTTATCGATAAAACGGATACATGTTAAAAAATTGGGATTGAGGGCTGTCCTTTCTTGTAATGTTTGACAAAAATCCACTCTAACCAGTAGATCGTCTGGCAAAAGCTTTTGGACTTGTCTGTAATGATAAGGATGTAGCTGCTGCTGGTTAAGTATCCTCCAATTACTTGAAGAAGACGCATTTGTTTGTCTTGCCATATTCCTTACGCTAACTGTAATAATATTTTCTTTATGAATGGTTCTTGTTGTTCTTGGCCTCTCAGAATTTATTGTTTTTGGTCTCACATTCCCAGTTTTTTGACAATGTCGTTCAATGGCTCTAAATGTATTTTTACTTGGTAAGTTTTTTCTAGGAAACTTTACTGCATAACACATAACAGCTGCACTAGAGTTTCCTAAACACTTGCCTAAGGTTAATAACATGTCGGGGTATTAAACATTTGAGTACATTTTAATTAACAATATCTAATTTTACAAATAACAAGGTTTCAAAAATATAATTATTGTTGGCTTATCTTCATAACTATCAATAAATGTCAGTTTTCCAAGGCAAACTTAGGGAAAATCAAGATATACCGATTAGAATAGATTTTTGTGAAATGTTACAAGATAGAAAAGCCCTCAATCCCAATTTTTCAACATGTATCCGTTTTATGGATGAGGTCTCATTTACGCGACGAAACATATTTGTATAAAATTTCATAACAATGTTTCCAGTAGTTTCGGCAAAATCGTAATAAATGTGATTACATTTTTTTCCTTCAACGCCCTTTATCTTGAATACAGATGGCGTTACGAAAATTTGTTACTTTGCAAACCCCAATTATTTTTCAGTCTTCTACCTATCCTAGAGACGGGTTGTCCTTTTTTTGAAACACCCTGTATAAAATAGTTATTTGGAAGTTAAAATATCTTTCTGTAGGTGAAAATGGCAGGCCAAGTTGATGACACTATACATAATGTGTATCATAAAACATATTTATCGATACATGTACCGTTTTCGAAATATTTTGATTTGAAAATTATGGAGTAATAACCGATGCTGGTATAAAGTAATGATGTTTCAAAAAAAGGTGAGTCCGTCTCTAGGATAGATAGAAAACTAAAAAATAATTGGGGTTAGCTTAGTAAAAAAATTTCGTAATGCCATCCGATTTCAAGAAGAAAATCGTCGAAGAAAATTTTTTTTGTCAATTTTCGATGTGGTTCGCCACCCGTCATGTCTTGTTTCCCACAGGGGCGAAAAGTGTACTGCAGATAGTCATTTTGCTAATTTGAATGTAAGAGATGCAAAAACACAAATAAATGTGTCCCTGCATACCTTTATGAGCAGCCAGAATGTGTCAAAAAAGTAATATCAATGCTACGGAGATAAGTAGTCTGGGAAGTGTAGCTGGAGTGACTCCGATGGATATTGTGAGGAATAAGGAAATAAGAAAACGCTGTGATGTGAAAGATGTAGTTACAAAGATAGATCAAGAAATATTTGGATAGCTTGAACACGTAGAGAGGACTAATGAAAAAAGATTAAAGAAACAGATTTGTAAGGGTTCAAAGTTTACTAGAGATGGAAAGTATGACAGTGACATTGAGCGAAGGGTGTTGGCAGGAAAACAAATGAACAGGGCACTGCCTAGCTTTATGAATATCCAGAAAGTGTCAAAAAAGGCACGTCCGGCGGTGCATAGAGGTGTGTTGGTTCCTACACTTACGTATGGTACTGAATGTTGGGTTTGGCAGAAGAAGCATGAAAATAGAATTAATGCTGCGGAGATGAGTAGTCTGAGAAGTATAGCCGGAGTGACTCGGTGGGATAAAGTAAAGAATTGTGAGATAAGAAAACGATGTGGTGTAAAAGAAGATGTTGTTACAAAGATGGATAAAGGAATGCTCCGATAGTTTGGACACGTAGAAAAAATGGATGAAGGAAAATTGACGAAACAAATGTATAAGGCGAGTGTAAATGGACAAGTCAGTAGAGGTCGACCTCGGCGAACATATTTCGATCGGATCAACATTGTTTTGAAGAAAGGCCAGGTCAAGAGTACCATTAACCGACGAGCATGTATGAGAGCACTGATAAAAGTAGAGGAAGCAAAAGATGTGTGTAAGAACCGTAGCGGAAGTGGAAGAAAGTGGTATCTGCTACCCCTACGGGAAAAAGGCGTGACTATATGTATGTATGTATAAAGTAAATTTAATGATATAATTTAAAAAAGTGACCGCTACTTACCGTCGGTTTTAACTTTCTGCTTGGCTGCAACAATTCCATTTTCGGCGTTTTTCCGCACAGTAATTTTGTCAGAGATGAAGTAGACATTTTAGATCCCGTTGATAAATGTTCCAAAGATCTTTCGTTTCTTAAATCGGGAAACAAGATAAACAGTGGCATAAGTGGACTCGACGATTCTAGATCTATCAATTTGATTTCGCATTCATCTTCGATCGATCCTAAAAGATAGTCCAACTATAATAGGCCTCGAAGATGTAACCAAGTAAGGATTCAGTATTTTTTGAACGTAAATTATCGTTGTCTTTTTTTTTGTTCGTCGTATAAATAAGCACTTATTACTTTTTTTAGTACTATTGTTTGTAAGAAAAAACTATACGAATGTCGGGGGTAATAACAGCGGGGACAATATATAATAAATCCAGAGCACTAAAAGGGGCAGCAGAGGAAATGGGCCTAGTGATTACCATCAATACATATACACTTGTGAGTCTAAGCTGACTTGAGACAGTCCCTGAGACAACTGACAGCAAACAATCAGGTTACTCTGATGTGGGTTCCAGGTCACAAGAGAGTTAAAGGCAACAAAGAAGCTGATTGCCTTGCCAAAGAAGAGGCAAATACACAATTTTCCGGCACAGAACCCTTCCAAAGCCCACTTAAAAGAAGAGGTTCGACGCTGGGAAACAGATGAAATGAAATCTCACTGGCATAAAGTGCCAGGACAAAGACAAGCGAAAAGGCTAGTAAGTCTTTCGCCAAGGAAAGCTAAACAGCTCTTCGAGTTGGACAAGAAAGACTTAAAACTGGTGGCGGGGCTCCTCACTGGACACTGCCATCTGAGATATCACCTTAAAAAGATGGGCAAAACAGAGAGTGATAGTTGCCGCTACTGCGAGAACTTCCCTGAAACTGCAGAACATTTGCTTTGCGAAAGCCCCGCGCTTTTCTGCAAAAGGCTTAAGTTTCTGGAAGGGGCCTTCCTAAAGCCCATCTATGTCAGAAACTTAGCCCTCAGAAAACTGATAAACTTTGCTCGAAGTCTCGGAATCCCGGGCCTCGAATAGATTAAGAGTTATGCACAAAAGATCTGATAGGTCGAGGTGCTTGAGAGGCTACGTGGCCTTTACGACTCCCCCTAAAATCTACAACATCAATAACACCAAGTACATGATAGCAACACCGGAAATACCAAGAGAAGTAAAAGAATGCGCAGCTAATGCGGCTCTCAGACTCAATTCTGTGACCCTATGGACCGAAACGCACTATGGCCATTTTAGAATCCTAAGAGAATAAGACCTGTGCACAAAAAACACTGATTACATTAAACCCACCCTTATGTTTGAAGGAGACCTATTCCTAGAAATCCCATCCAGAGAAGATTGGGTCGAGAATCTAGTTTAACCTCAGGGCGGCTCTAAACTAGAGAGGAGAGTAGGTTGCGGCGTCTTCTCAAAAGACCCCTCACTTAGCCTGTCGTTTTGTTTGCCTAATTACTGTAGTGTGTATCAAGCCGAAATGACAGCCATTACCGAGCCACCTCTCTGCCACCAGGCTGCTATCAAATCACTGAACTTAGTCTACTTGACCTCTAGGGCAGCGGTGCAATGCCGTGCCGCCCTGAATGAGCTAACAACTTAGTTCACATTGTCTGGGTACCTGGACACAGGGACTACCAGGCAACTGTAAGGTGGACGAGCTAGCAAGAGAGGGCACCACCCTCCCAGCTGTATCTGTCTCATCTCGGTAAGTAGTACCGATTGAAAACTGCCTGCTCCTCCTGCACAGGCAAAATGAACCCACATGCACGAATCATCGAAACAGATTTGGCCTAAACTAGATCTACGTCGAACTAATGATGTTTTAAATCTATCCAGGGAGTCCATTGGAAATGTGATCGCGGCCATAACAGGACTCTGGGCAGTTGGATCCCATGCACAGCGCATGGGATTCGCAGAACTACGACACGACTTCTGTAGAAACTGTCACGATGAGGAAGAGGAGGAAACAAAGGTACATCTTCTCTGCCACTGCCCTGCCCTAGGCAGAAAACGGCTTTCTATACTAGGGCAACTGAACTTTGATGATTTATCTGAACTCAACACAGTTAGCATCAAAGACCTTACACTTTTTATTAAAAGTTCCAACTGGTTCTCACGGTAGGGGGGGAAGGCACCGCCGTCCATCACGGTATTACAACGGGCCAAATGGCCCAAGTGGGTTCCCCCGAACCACCGTTTTAACCTAACCTAACCTAAGATCAATGCTGCGGAGTAGTCTGAGAAGTATAGCTGGAGCGAATCTGTTGAATAAAGTGAGGCATATTGTGATAAGGCAACGTTGTGGTGTAAAAGATATGATAACAAAGATAGTTAAAGGAATGCTTAGATAGTTCAAACACGTATCTCGATAAAATTATCATTGTTTTGAGGAGAGGTCATTTAAGAGTACCAACAACCGACAAGGATGAATAAGAGCGCTGATAAAAGTTGAAGAAGCGAAAGACGTGTGTAAGAACTGTATCAAGTGGAAATAAGTGGTCTCTGTCTATCAATGCGTTTGTAGTTTTGTTTTGTGTATACTCTACAATATTTTTTAAATTAAAATTTTTTACCTTGTGCGTGTTCAACGTTAATATCTATTTGATTTTTAAAAATAATTCCACTCCATTTTGAATCTTGCGCGCAAACCGGCGAGTGATATTCCTCATCCTTATCGGTGCTTATCGGTGTAACGTTGTTCTGTAATAAATATAATAATAATAATAATAATATTAATTGGAAGTAAACCTGAACAAAACTAAATATGTGTGCGTAGGTGGATGAAGCCAGGATTTAGTTCTCAACAACGTGTAACGCGTGTTACCCAGATAGCCCAAGGAGACAGAGTTCTATTAAATTAAATATTTATTCGGAAAATAAAAAATATATACAATAAATGAAAGAAAATAAAAACAAGATTCTTTCGGAATACTGGTAACTCGACGTACTTCACACGACGAGGGTGGCTTGACTTCGACGGGTTCGGTATATGCGACTAATCGTTTGTGTAGTACGGTTCGAGTAAGGACTGAGTTATCGACAGATCAATACTCCATCGGTTTGACTCAGACGACAGGAATATCGTTTATGGCCGGTCAATACCCGGCCTAACGGTGATTCAGTGTCGTGTAACTGTAGGTGTATTTCAGGGCGTCAGTACCGCGTCTAAAATTATGCTGGCAGCCTTACCCGGTCGTTTACAAATTTTAGTTGATACCGAAAGTCGACGGTGGTCCTGGTGGTTTGTGCGAGGTTAGATCAATACTCCAACCTCGTCCAACACCCGTGTAAAGCGTTCAAGACCAGAGTCAATACCTCGCACAACAAGGTGCTTCTATTGCTCGGTGCATGGTCTTTTATATCCGTCGTGGTGGTCTCCTTCTACCATCAATCCATCCGGAGTGGGAGTTTAACAGGTCTGGTGGTGGATATCGTCATCGTGGCAGTGAGGACAACTGGTTTCACGGGTGGAAATTAATAGTAACGTACTTGTGTCGTTACAAACGGAGAACGCATGAAAGCCTGCCATGAATATAAATATTAAGGTCCCAAAGTAACATTCGATGGAAAATTGGACGATGCCATTAAAGATCAAAGCAAGGAGAGCAATATCACTAATGAATGAGGTGTTGTGGGATAGGAACATCTCAAATAAAAATAAAAGGATTATTTACAATGTTATCGTAAAAAGTATTATAACATATGGTTCGGAAGTTTAGAAAATTAAGGAGAGAACAAAGAGGATATTGTGTGCTACAGAGATGGATTACTGGAGAAGGGCTGCAGGAAGATCAAGGAGAGAAAGAGTCACCAACTAGTATGGTACGGTCATGTACGGATGATGGAGGAGAACAGATTGCCTAAACAGGTGTTAACGTGGAACCCAGCTGGAAGAAGACGACGAGGAAGGCCAAGAAAGAGCTGGAGAGAAGGTATCGATAGTAAAATTAGAGAGAGAGGCCTGGACGAGAACTTGTGGGCCAACGGAGACGAATGGAGATTGGGTATCGGAAGACGTAGAACGTTGTAAAACCGATGAATATATATATAATAATTATAATAATAAATCGTCTTTATTCATTCATGAAACATACATAAACATAAAAAATAAAAGGCATAGATAAAATCGCAAAGTATCACCTAAAGGTGCTTTTTAACTTAACTAGTATGTGTTTCACAGTAATTATTGTATTGCACGATTCACAATACGGTGCTTCAGATTTAGTTATTAGATAGCTATGTGTTAAATTGGTATGTCCAAGTTGTAAGCGCATTATTTTAACTTTATTAGAACGTTTACTCGATGTTTGCTGCCACGGTTTTACCACTGGTTTGATTTAAAGTAACTTTGAGTCACAACGTTGCCATTCATTTTGCCATAAAGCTTCTAATTTTAATTTGAAGTACGATTTTAGATCACTACACACTACATTTTTCACTTTGCTGACGGTTTCACTGTTTGTTGCTTGCATCGCAATATGATCTGCTTCTTCGTCTCCAGGTATACCTGGAAGGAACCCACAGTAGTTGGACGGTTGTTTTTGATCGCTGTAATTGGGATAGTTCAATCTTGATTTGAAGAGCTATTGGATTTGTGGAATATAAGTCATTTAAAGTTTGAATGGGGCTCAAAAAATCGGTTATTATAAGAGCCATTGAGATATGCGTCTGCTTTATGTAACAATCGTTCATTGTGGCAATAGCAACACCTACGCCAGTTGTGTTTTTTAAGGCATTTGTGTATATGTGGCAGAAATTAGAATGTTGTAATAGGATAGAAGCAAAATATTTTCTGATTAGGAGGTGAGGTGTATGTGCTTTGTTAAAATAACGTAGAGAAGTGTTTGTTGGAGGAAGATTGATTGACCATAGTGAAGGGGTTTTTATTTTATTAGGATACAACTTCGGTTTCTCGATCCCCAACAACTCTATATATCTTTTTACCCTTTCATATATTGGAGGAGCTATATTTATGTGCCAAGGTGAATTTAATTCATTCAAGTTGAATTTTGTATTAATAAAAATGATTTCAACTTTTTTTTGAAATTCAAAATCGTGTAGTCGTTTCATTTAAAACTATATATAATTATAAGATAAAATTTGAGACAAATATAAAATGCAATTACTTACCTTTCTGACCTTGATTTTTCTTTGAGGAGAGGGCGCCATTTAATTTTTATAACAATTTTGGTAGGTAACATTTTTTGATTGATGAAGACATCGCCGAATAGGTGATGATAATAGTTAAAAGATTAGTTTGAAATTTTGACAAATGTTCTTCATATTTTTTTGGGTTATTTAACGATGACAATTACTCGATATTGTTGATGGGAGTGATATTTCAAATATTTGAAAGGTGACACATTTTGAACACAAAACGAGATTGATCATGGAGGTGATTTTTAAAAATTTTACCCAATCAGGAGGTGAGGGTTTCGCCACGAAAATACAATAGGTACCAAGTATGATGTCAGGCGATTATCTAGAAACGCGGTAGCATCTCAAGCCAAGTTCAAGCTAACAGGATGGCGAGCGGTACCGTGTGTAATATTACACAAACAATTTGAAGCCATTTTTGACCCCCTCATAACTCAAAAACTATTTCACATAAACATTTGGCTCATATATTAAGACTTGCGAGATACATATGTGCTCCAAATTTCATAAACACACCTTAAACAGTTATTTAGATATTAACGTCCAAAAATCGTCATCCATCCATCATCACTGACTGACCTATAGATCAAAACCCAGTTCCAAATGACCGAGAAAGTTCAAATTTGGCATTCAGATAGGTAGTTGGCTAAATGCAAAGGAATAAATCAAAAACTAGTAAATTTCTATTTTCTATTATAATTTTTCAATTAATTGATTCTATTTGGAAGTCCATAAGAACAGCCAGAGGTAAAAATACTACCTCGCAATTGGAAAGAATCGGAAACCAAGATGGTAGTATGGTGAAAGGAGAGAAATGCGTATTAAAGAGATGAAAGGAATACTTCGAAAGTTTATTTGGGAAAAAGGATACACAAGTACAGGCCCCATTCGTAGACATAAGTGAAAGTTGCAATAAAAGTGAAATTAGTACGACAGAAATTGTGGAAGCGTTGAACAGTATGAAATTGGGTAAATCTGCTGGGTATGACAGGATAACAGTTGAAATGCTGAAGGCTGGACAAAACGTGGTAGCTAGTTTACTGGACCGCTCTTTTAACCTTTGTTGGAGGAGTTGTAGCATACCAGATGACTGGTGCAATGCCTTTATCGTGCCGCTTTACAAGGGAAAAGGTTCGCAGCAGGACTATAAGAACTATCGAGGTATTACTCAGCATAGTCGGCAAACTGTACGCAAAGATATTGATTAAAACAGTAACGAATGAAACTGAGAAGATGATATGGGATGTGCAAGCAGGATTTAGAAGAGGAAGGAAATGTATGGATCAGGTCTTTTCATTACGAGGTATAGATGAAAAATTCTTAGCTAGAAGTCAGAAGGTCTATTGCGCTTTTATAGACTTGGAAAAGGCCTATAACAGAGTGGGGAGGAGTGAATTGTGGTCGACATTGT
This sequence comes from Agelastica alni, assembly GCA_950111635.1. Classification (NCBI taxonomy): domain Eukaryota; kingdom Metazoa; phylum Arthropoda; class Insecta; order Coleoptera; family Chrysomelidae; genus Agelastica; species Agelastica alni. The sequence goes on along the minus strand of OX467716.1, from coordinate 5,641,206 downwards.
CTGTGTATGGGGTGAGCGGTAGTTTAATACGAGCACTGAAATCACTTTATGAGGATTCCTCTGCTTGTGTCAGGATAAACGGAGCTTGCACGGACTGGTTTAACATCGAAAAAGGTGTAAGACAGGGATGTGTGGCTTCGCCATGGCTGTTTAACTTATACATAGACGATTGTTTAAAAATATTTAAAAGAGAGTGCGTATGGATAAAAAATGAATGATTTGATTGACAAATGCCTTCTTCACGCCGATGATCAAGTCATATTAGCGTCATCTGAAGAGGAGTTGCAGGCGATGGTTAATGTTATGCATGATGACCTAAAAATCAAAGGAATGAAAATGAATGCAAGCAAAACGAAAGTAATGGTTTTTGAAAGAGAAGAAAGCATAACAAACTGTGGAGTTTCGATTAAAGGAGAAAGAGTGGAACAAGTTAATGGATTTATGTACTTGGGTTCAAAATTTACTAGAGATGGAAAGTATGACAGTAACATTGAGCGAAGGGTGTTGGCAGGATAACAAATTAATGGGGCACTGCATAGCTTTATGAATAGCCAGAAAGTGTCAAAAAAGACACGTCTGGCGGTGCATAGAGGTGTGTTTGTTCCTACACTTATGTATGGTAGTGAATGTTAGGTTTGGCAGAAGAAGCATGAAAATAGGATTAATGCTGCGAAGATGAGTAGTTTGAGAAGTATAGCCGGAGTGACTTGGTTGGATAAAGTAAAAAATAGTGAGATAAGAGAACGCTGTGATGTAAAAGAAGATGTGGTTACAAAGATAGATAAAGGAATGCTTAGATGGTTTGGAAACGTAAAAATGATGGATGAAGAAAGATTGACGAAACAAATTTATATGGTTAGTGCGAATGGACAAAGGTCGACCTCGGCGAACATATCTCGATCAGATCAACATTGTTTTGAAGAAAGGCCAGGTCAAGAGTACCAACAACCGACGAGCATGCATGAGAGCTCTGATGAAAGTAGAGAAAGCAAAAGATGTATGTAAGAACCATAGCAAGTGGAAGGAAGTGGTCTCTGCGTACCCCTACGGGAAAAAGGCGTGACTATATGTATGTATGTATTTGGAACACTTACTTATAGTGCCTGTAATGTAAGAAAAGCAATCAAAATTGATGACTGCCGGTTTTTATGTGGATTTTAAGGTTTTTACGTAAATATATAACGAGTGGAATACCACCCTTAATTTTTTTTTAATCCAAACATATCAGTTTTAGTACTTATAACTAAGAATATAGTCGAACTTTCGTATTTATTACGTTATTAACTGGGATTTAGTATTAATTACAAGAAAATATAAAAATAACACAAAAACGACAATTATACTCCGTAAACGTAGTAAAATACAGTGGGATAACAAAAACTATTTGGTATTAATTTTATTATGAATAAGTACCTACTATTAATTTTTGTACAAAAAGTAATAATATCCCATCAAGAACATAAATGTGAAATGAGAGCCCAGTTCAATATTAAGATATATGCCTTGATTGTTGACTTCAACGACAAAAGAAGTGAGATCTAAATGGGTGCCAAGTATTTATAACAACAAAAAATATTTTATAACAACTTTAAATATCATTTCTTCTAATAACTGGGGATAATATAATGAAGCCTAAAGTCTGACTAGGCTAGTTCGAAATACGGATTATATAATAGCCTTCGCAAGTTCTAAAGCTGTAAGTAGGTAGGTAGGCAAAGACCACTTCCTTCCACTTGCTACGGTTTTTACACACATCTTTTGCTTCCTCTACTCTCATCAGTGCTCTTATAATACATGCTTGTCGGTTGTTGGTACTCTTGACCTGGCCTTTTTTTAAAACAATGTTGATCTGATCGAGATATGTACGCCGAGGTCGACTTCTACTGACTTTTCCACTCATACTCGATTAATAAATCCGTTTCGTTAATCTTTTTTCATCCATCCTCTCTACGTATTCAAACCATCTAACATACATACATATAGTCACGCTTTTTTTCCGTAGGGGTAGGCAGAGACCACTTCATTCCACTTGCTACGGTTTTTACACACATCTTTTGCTTCCTCTATTTTCATCAGTGCTCTCATACATGCTCGTCGGTTGTTGGTACTCTTGACCTGGCCTTTCTTTAAAACAATGTTGATCCGATCAAGATATGTTCCCCGAGGTCGACCTCTACCGACTTCCATCCATTCACACTCGCCTTATAAATTTGTTTCGTTAATCTTCCTGTCTTTAAACACCAAAATGCGGATACTAATGTGCTATGTGTTCTCAACTCTTGTATACGGCGTTTAGTCATGGACGTTATCTGAATAATCTTGCAAGAAATTAGAAGCCTTTGAACTCTGGCTCGTCGTGTTCTGAGAATTTCATGGGTGGATCATATAACTAACGAAGAGGTGCTACGTAGAATGAAGAAAGAAAAAGAAATCTTATATCAGGTAAAGAATCGTAAACTTGGATACCTCGGCCACATCATGAGAAATCCTGAAAGATACCGGCTTTTTCAGCTTGTACTCCAAGGGAAAATACAAGGTAGAAGTGTAGGAAGAAGAAGAATCTCATGGCCGAAGAATCTCGGAATGTAGTTTAATACATCAACTGTGGGCTTATTTCGTGCATCAGTGAATAAAGTTCGTATAACCATTATGCTCGCCAACATCAGGAACGGATAGGCCTCAACAGAAGAAGAATCTTCCTTCATCCAAATATACAGTCCACAATTAATCTCGGTAGTTACTTAATTCTTGGATTTACAACACTTAAGAATTATGAATTATTTTAAGCCACGGCGCCGGCGCTTACAGTGGTTTTCTGGAACTATCCTTAGCACAAACTATTTGCATGTTCAAATCTTCATGCAAAGTCTTTCTCAGTTAATGTTGATCATATCTACTAGATTTCTCCAATTTTCTTTACAGTTTCAACTTTTCTAAAGGTGAGAGACGTCCCTTATATTCATCGTCTTGCGCCACAAAACAATTGCTAAACGAGACATGCAAATCTCTTCGTACGCTTGTGTCGTTAGGTGTTTGATAATCGAGCCGTTTTTATTAAGTTCTGCTAGGAATATTAATTTTTTTAGAATTCTTAATATTACATATGTTTATGTGAAGCGATGTGAAGTTCAAAGGACATTTACTTTAATTTATATATTGAAAAATAAACAGTTTACATTGAAAAGCTATCCATAAAAAAGGAAGGTTCCAATTTCGGGAATTTTATGAGGGCAGAACACCCTTAATGCCTATTGACCGAAATGCATCGAGCCAATATTTCTAATAAAACTCATCCCGTACAACCATTATCATTTTATCCGGTTACTGTGCCTTTTTTTTGTCCTCGATAAAACAAAGTTCCCGGGATACCGGCCAATACGGGCTCTTCAGTTGCGAATTTGCAAGTTTAAAGGTAACGACAGGCGGTGTAAAATTTTCGAAAAAAAATAGCATTGACAGTACTGGTGGCACGAAATGTTATTTTTAGTAACAGTTCCTGTTCTGTTTTGGGAACAGAACAAATAACTGTTATTTTTAGCAGCTTTACATACATACATAAAATCACGCCTTTTTCCCATAGGTGTACCACTTCCTTCCACTTGCTACGGTTCTTACACACATCTCTTGCTTTCTCTACTTTCATCAGGGCTCTCTTGATGCTCGTCGGTTGTTGGTATTTTTGACCTGGCCTTTCTTCAAAACAATGTTGATCTGATCGAGATATGTTCGCCGAGGTCGACCTCTACCGATTTGTCCATTCACACTCGCGTTATAAATTTGTTTCGTCAATCTTCCTTCATTTATCCTTTTTACGTGTCCAAACCATCTAAGCATTCCTTTATCTATCTTTGTAACCACATCTTCTTTTACACCACAGCGTTTTCTTATCTCACTATTTTTAACTTTATCCAACCAAGTCACTCTGGCTATACTTCTCAGACTATTCATCTCCGCAGCATTAATCCTATTTTCATGCTTCTTCTGCCAAACCTAACATTCACTACGATACATAAGTGTAGGAACCAACACACCTCTACGCACCGCCAGACGTGTCTTTTTTGACACTTTCTGGCTATTCATAAAGCTATGCAGTGTCCCATTAATTTGTTTTCCTGCCAACACCCTTCGCTCAATGTCACTGTCATACTTTCCATCTTTAGTAAATTTTGAACCCAAGTACATAAATTCATTAACTTGTTCCACTCTTTCTCCTTTAATCGAAACTCCACAGTTTGTTATGCTTTCTTTTCTTTCAAAAACCATTACTTTCGTTTTGCTCACATTTATTTTCATCCCTTTGATTTTCAGGGAATCATGCATAACATTAACCATCGCCTGCAACTCCTCTTCAGATAACGTTAATATGACTTGATCATCGGCTTAAAGAAGGTATTTGACGATCGAATCATTCATTTTCTATCCATACGCACTCTCTTTCAAATCTTTTAAACAATCGTCTATGTATAAGTTAAACAGCAATGGCGAAGCCACACATCCCTGTCTTACACCTTTTTCGATGTTAAACCAGTCCGTGCAAGCTTCGTTTATCCTGACACAAGCAGTGGAATCCTCGTAAAGTGATTTCAGTGCTCGTATTAAACTACCACTCACCCCATACATAGACAATGTAGACCACAATTCACTCCTTACCACTCTGTCATAGGCCTTTTTCAAGCCTATAAAAGCGCAATAGACCTTCTGACTTATAGCCAAGAATTTTTCGACTATACCTTGTAATGAAAAGACCTTTAACGAAAGAATATTGAGATTCTGATTCAAGGAATAGCTCATAACATGCAACGGTAATAAAATTTGAAATCAACAGAACGCGAAAAAGGAATATTTGTCTAAAATTAAGACATACGTATAAATAATTGTGGATTTAAAATGTTAAAAATAATTAGGTCAGGTATACTGTAACTTGTCATGTATATACTTTTTATTATTTGAATTTTTCTAAAAAATAAAAACAAAAAATAATATACTACATACATGAAGCTCATACAATACAAATGTGCGTGCACGTCATCAATGCTCTGTTCGTTTCAAAACTTAATACCAACAATAATAAATATCACCGTTCGTTTTATGTAATCTCGAACACATCGGGTCAGTCTGTTCGTAATATTTTATTGCATTAATCAAGTCAATGTCTTGTTAAATATTACAATTTCTAAATTATTTTAGACGGTAACCTATATAAAATTGCAAATATACATAAATATTACACACAGTGTCTCTCTCTTTTACTCTCGAGAGAGTATGGTGACATCATGTCTCAATTGCTTGGATCGTAGTTCTCCATCCTTCTCTGTCTTGAGCTGCAAGAGAAGCTCCTGCAGACCGTGACTAATGATTTCTTTGGTTTGATCCACCCAGCGCGTCGGAGACCTTCCTCTTGGTCGTTTACCATTGATTTTTCCCTTTACAATAAGTTTTTTCAGCTCATTCGTTCTTCTTGAAATGTGTCCAAAATACAGTAGGTATGATTGGTTTATCCAGGTTGATAGCCGCGTGGTAATTTTTAGTTTTTTATGAATTGACACGTTAGTACGGTGTTCTGTGTATGATACTCGCAACATTCTTCCGTAGACCCACATTTCAAAAGCATCTATTATTCTTTGATTGGCCATTTTTAAAGTCTAGGTCTCAGAGGCATATGTGGCAATAGGAAAGATCAAGGAGTTTAATTATTTCAGTTTGTTGCGTGGAGATATTACAGAGTCTTTTCATATTCGACTTAGTTTTATTGTTGAGTTACGTGCTATGGCCACTCTGCGTTTAATTTCTCCATCACATCCGCCTTTGTTTGTGATAACACACAGTGTAATGTACTAATAAAAACGGTTTTTCCGATTAAAGATCTATTAGTTCCAGCTAGCAGCTGACAGTTAATTTATAATTTGGCAATTTTATATACATTTTTAAGACGTTGACAAATTGTTTTTTTTTTTTTTTTATGAAAATAGTCGCAAAAAGGGTGGAACTATCGTGTGGGCCGCGGACGGCCCGCACTGCGACTATTAGAAGGGGGAGGGATTATAGAAAGGAAATGATTGTGGACTCGCTATTTGAAAAGTTGCAGTTCATAGTTTTTTAGAAAAACTGATTTTGGAAGCTTATTCCATTCCGTAGCATCCCTGTAAAAGAAGGATTCTTGATGAAGATTGGTCCTTGTAGTGTCAATCTTGAGAGAAAATGGTGGTACAAGAGTTTTTATTTCTCTGGAGCATCTGCCATGGAAATATCTGTAGAGCAATGACTGGTCTGCAACTCTTCTTCTATGTTCTAGAGGGTGAAGGGTATCTGTGAGAGTTGAGCTGTTTATCAAGCGAATGGCTCTTTTCTGAATGGAATCTAGAAGACGAAGAGAATGCCTTGGTGCTGAACCCCAAATGTGCGAGCAATACTCCAGTAGAGGTCGGATTTGAGCCTTGTACGTCGTCAACAGTTGATCAGGAGTAAAAAACTTTCTGGCTTTCCACAGAAAACCTAGCCTCTGGCTTGCCGACTTTGCGATGTTAGCAACATGGTCATGCCAAGACATATTATTGGACACCGTGACTCCCAAAATCGAGATGGAGGGACTTGGTTCAAGGGTATTTCCGAACATTGTGATGGGATGATTTGAGGAATTCATTTCTTGGAAAACGTGGCACTTTGTGTTTTTTGGGCGTTGAACTGAACAAGATTGTTGGTTCCCCACTCGACGATTGATTTAAGATCTCTATTGATGGAATCAAGCTGTTCCTGTCTGAGTCTATTAATATCATTCACCGAAAGTGATCGACAGGATGTGAAAGTTGAGACAAGTGTGCTATCGTCTGCGAAACTGTAAATGGGGTTTGTGGTGGTTTTCAATAGGTCGTTGATGTGTAAAAGAAATAAGGTGGGGGACAGGATGGAACCCTGGGGGACCCCGGCATTAGTTTTAAACGCATTAGAAGAAATACCGTCAACTGCCACATGTAAGGAGCGATCTTGCATGAAGCTCAAGAGCCATTGGCACAGTTTGGTTGGGAGACCGTAGGCAGATAATTTACTTAACAATGCCTGGTGCCAAACGCGGTCAAAGGCTTTAGATATATCCAAGGCTATTGCACGGGATTCACCAAACTTTTCAATAGTGTTTGTCCAGAGCTGAGTGACATAAGCCAGCAAATCTCCAGTAGACCGAAGTTGTCGAAATCCATATTGTCTGTCATGGATTATCTCAAATTTCTCTAGATATTTGATAAGTTCTGTGTTAATCGCTTTTTCCATAACTTTGGATATGACTGAGAGCAATGCAATAGGGCGATAATTTGCAGGAATAGTCTTCTTTCCTTTTTTTGGAATCGGTTGGGCTTTAGTGTTTTTCCACATGGACGGAAATACTCCTTTGTTGTATGATAACTTGAAAAGTCTACAGAGAACTGGGGTGAGCTTTTGAGCACAGGTTTATAATTTAATTTCGACTTTTTTAAATTTTGCTTTTATTATTACTAAAAAACTGTGTGCAAATATGCCAAAAAAACTAAATAGTCGCTGCAAAGAAATCGTTGCATCATTAATTGACTATTTTGAGCGAGAACATGAAAATAATGGACCATTACTACCTCTAACGGCTGTACGGGAGGTAAGTTCAAATATGAAACATTTTCAATAACGTCCAGTCCAATTTTTTTTCTTTTAGCGAGTAGCTGAAGCTCTTCAATTGAGGTCCAAAGGTGCTATATACTAAAGATTTAATATCCTATGGAATGATTGCTGCCGCAGCTTTCAGCATTACAAATCATTCTTTTTATTTTTTATTCTCATACCAAGCTAAGGATATCGTGATGATTGCCAATAAAACGATTAATGTTAATTTTTCTGATTTTTCAGTCATTATAATTTTGTATATTCTCAGATTAGTATAAATTGCATGTATAAGTTCACAAACCAATATGTTCACTTACATTAAACGTCCGATGATGTATATAGGCGGCGTATTCGTAAATATTATTATTTTTGATTTTTCAAATGGTGATATCTCAGGAATGGGAGTTCGTTGAAACAATTTTACCGGAAAAATGCAAAAAAAAGAAAACCTTGAATAATTTTTTAGCAGACGTAGGATCGATGGGGATTTTTGATATATTATTTGTAATAATGTAGTGACTACCGTACCATCAGCTTGATGAGCCACCTCCTTAAGGTATTCTTGCGTATTATTCATTCGAGAATATATCAAAAAGTAGAAGCGAGCATCGGCAGATTTAGATTTAGATCAGGATTGGGAACGCGTGAAGCGCTTTTTGGAATTCACGTACTAATACAGCGCTACCGAGACGTTGACTCTGACGTGTTCGTGTACCTGGTGGATTTTGAAAAAGCCTTTGACAAAGTGCGACATGACAAACTTACGGAGATACTCAAAACAACTGGTATTGATGACAAAGATATCCGCTTGATAGGTAATTTATATTGGCACCAGTCTGCCAAAGTCAGATTAAACGGTCACCTGACGGAAGATGTTGAAGTGAAGAAGGGTGTGAGAAAGGGGTGTATATTGTCTCCACTCCTTTTTAATTTATACTCTGAAAAGTTATTTGGGTAAGCCCTATGAGATATGGATTTGGGAGTTGTGATAAATGGACAAATTCTCAACAACATAAGATACGCGGATGACACCGTAATACTCGCGCAGTCCATCGATGACCTACAGAGACTTATTAATAGGGTGACTAAAGCTTGCAAAGTATTTAGTTTGAAAATAAACACGGCAAAAACCAAATACATGCTAATAAGCAAAGGAGTTCATAATTAAGCTGCTAGTGTCTACGTCAACGAAACACAATTAGACACAGTCTCATGTGCGAGCTACCTTGGTTGCAGGATAAACGAGGACTGGGATTCATAAGTTGAAATCAAAATACAACAAATAGCAACAATTCTCGAATGGGGATCCAATAACTTGGTAGAATTCAATGCAAACAAAACACAAGCATGTCTTTTCTCTAGAAAAGCTGATCTTACTGTGCCTAACATAACTTTGTCAGGAGTAACCATACCACTGAAGTCATCCATATCGATGCTTGGTATTACTATCAGCAATAACCTTTCCTGAGAAAATCACGTGAGGTCCATTGCCAAAAGTGCATCCCAAAAACTTGGTTTTTTGTTTCGTGCCAAGAGCTATTTCACCTCCAGTCAGCTGCTTATGATCTATAAGGCACAGATCCAACCTGTACTGGAGTACTGTTCCCATATTTGGAGTGCAGCACCTAAACATATCCTGAAGCTACTGGATTCTGTCCAAAAAAGGGCAATTCGTCTCGTCGGTGATGCCTCGCTTACAAACTCGCTCACTTGTCTGGAACACCGTGGAAAAGTTGGCGATTTGTCTCTATTTTATAGATATTTTCATGGGCGATGCTCTTCTGAAATATCAACAATCGTTCGTCCTTTGGCAGTCTCTTCGAGATTAACCCGTCAAGTTCAGTCTTCACACCCCTTCGTGGTCACTTTGGAGACCTGCAGAACATCACTTTCCAAACACTCATTCATCCAACGAATTGCGAGGCTTTGGAACTCATTGCCTAGGGAGGTGTTCCCCGAGGCATACAACCTCCAGAAATTTAAGAAGAACACCAACTCCTACCTTCTTTCCCTTGGTTCCTACGATGTTCTCTGAACATTACAGGATATCCCTTTTCGTGGGAACCAGAACATATAAAAAAAAAAAACGTATTGAGTGTGCCCGGGCAACATTTATTCGCATGAAAAACTTTTTACCAGTCACGATCTATCGATTGCCCTGCGAATGAGGATGATTAGAGCATATGTCTTTCCAGTTCTTTTGTACGGAGTCGAGAGCTGGAAACTAACAGAAGCCACGCTCAAACGTTTACAAGCTTTTGAGTTGTGGTTGTACAGGAGAATGCTAAGAGTAAGTTGGCTGGAAAAAATCACAAACGAGGAGGTGCTTAGAAGAATGCATAAAGATACAGAAGTAGTCAATATTGTAAAACAACGAAAACTTGAATATTTCGGACATATCATGAGACACCCAGAAAAGTATGACATTCTACATCTTATATTACAGGGTAAGATTAATAGTAAGAGACGCCCCGGCAGTCGAAGAACTTCCTGGCTCAAAAATCTCAGACAGTGGTTTGGTCTCACCACTATACAACTTTTCCGAGCGGCTACCAATAAAATAATGTTTGCAAACATAATCATTGACCGCCAACGATCGTTAAACGGTCATGGCAACTAGAAGAAGAAGATTTTTAATAGTGTACCTACGACTAGTACCAATTTTGTGCTCTATGTGAATTATTGTAAACTCACCACAATTTTTTTGTTTATTTTGATTGAAGTAATTTTTATCTACTAAGAAAGAACTTACTTCATGTTATCGTTGACTCACCCTGTTGGCGTAAAACGTAAGAAATATTAAAAAGAAATTTAAGCCCCCCATCGCATAATTTTAATCACAACACGACATTCGGTATATTCCGTTACCTTATTCTAACCGAATTCGAACTGCTGTCACTGAAACGTGCGAGCAACGCGGCGGTCGAGGCCCGCCACGAGCAAGAACAGCAGAGGCAGCAGTAGCAGCAGCAGCACCGCCGCGGCTTTTCCCGAATTTTACAGCCCAAAAAGAGAAAGACAGATAGAGAGGGAGAGAGAAACGACGATACAACGTACGCAAAAGCAACTGTTACGATAATTGTGACGTAAACGAGCGCCGCCGCCGCGGCCGCCCCCGATGCCGACCGACGGTAATCTCGACGACACCGGGAACGTCAGTGCAGTGCCAGTATCTGTGAGTGCAACAGTGTCGAACTGATCTTCGTACTGCGGTCCTACACTGCTCTTTCATCTGTTACTATAGCAATTAGCATGTTGGGATAGATTTGGCAACCAAAACACACACTGCTGGTGGCGGTTAATGGTAAGAAATATTGCTGCTTTAATTTAAATTAATTATAAATAACTACCAACTTGGCTGCATACTTTAAATCCATTATTAATCAAATCTTTAATTTAAAAACATCATTACCCCCAAATAAATCTTACAACTTCCCATAATTCTTCGAACACCAAAAGTTATCAATAAACTATGATGCAAAATAAAATTCCAAGTTTTCGCTAGCTTATTTTACAAAAAAATATCACAACGTTGTACATTGTTTATTTAAATTATTAACAGCAACATTTATTTCTGATGTAAGCAGCAGTCTTATAGTTTTGAAATACGAACCACTTAATTTGTTTAAATCGATGAATAAATTAATATAAATAAGTCACTAAACATTGAATCTATCAACGTATGGTTTCTAAAAAGTTAATATCATCAAAAATGTTGCTCAAAGTCGAGTATGGTAATTTTTTAATTGCAAATTTAACAACAACAAGAGCAATAAGATCGATGTTCGATAGAATGTATACCTAATTGTTTAAATATTATACATCAAAATAGCAAAATTTTTATGCTTACCACCTCTTACGTCAAGACTTTTCCAAATCTGACCTACATATACTACGTTAAAAAATGGTAAACGGAAATGGAGTATCAGTATGAACATAAGCCAAAACTACGTTGATTTTATCTAATGAAAGCTAACATAAATTAAACCTAACCTAAAAAATAAATGAATATATGTGTTTTTCGGTTATACAGAAGTGAATTATACAAAAAATAAATTATAAACTCGACATAAATACGACGAATTGCCTAAATTGTCGAGTTGAAGGGTGTTAAAAAGGTTTCAAAATAATTTTAATCTCATTTGCTTCCACTAGGGGACGCTTTACATGCTAAAAGTATTTAAAACTTAAAAATATTTGCAATCAATTATATATTATGACTTCAGTCATATACCACATTAAAATTAATTCGTTTGAATTTAGGATTACATCTAATCTAATTAAGAAATTGATTAGATGACTACATTTTTGTTTTTAGTTTCTATAAAAAGATTATCATTTCTGATTACTGATTTAAATCAGTTCAATTAAAAACAATAAAACATTTGAGATATCTGCAAATCTATTTCGAACATTACCACCAAGTGTTTAAATTATCGCTCCAACAAAAGTCTAACTTTCCCCTCTGGATGTCTCAGAAGCCAGATGTTAATACGTCCCTCACTCAAAATCCAAAAAATTCAACTAAACCCTGTCTCCTACAAAACCTCTTCAAGTAAATTATATCAAAATACCCCCAAACCCTGCAAATCTATACAGATGCTTCAAAAAATCACAATGGGATTGCAGCAGCTTACATCTGTGGAAATAACAAATCTGCCATCCGACTACCGAATCAATGGGAGAAACCACTGCAATTCTGGAAGCCATAAAAATGTGCAAAGACTCTACAGCAACCAAGTTTCTCATCATAACAGATTCACTGAGTGCGTTACTTGGCTTAAAATAACTTTACCCTTGACATCCTATTCTCATACGAATCAAAATTGAAATGGAAATCATACGTCTTACCCAAAAGAGGGTTCCATCTCACTCTGGCATAAAAGGAAACGAAGAAGTCGATCAATTAGCAGTAGATACAACATCTAATCAAGAAGCACCTTACATTCAAAAAATTCCCTGCACTGACCACATAAATCCAATCAAAAAACATATGTTTAATTCTTGGCAAGTAATATGGAATCATACGACCTCCAAACTGAAAGAAGTTAAGCCACAAGTCGAATTATTTCTATCAATACCAGAAAAACGAAGAGATCAAGTTGTCTTAACCCGCCTGCGAATAGGTCACACACTCCTTACACATCAATATCTCCTCAACAAAGAACTAGCACCAGAATGTATACATTGCCATGTTTCTCTTACTATAAAACATATCATCTTAGAGTGTCCTGAATATTCTAGATATAGAAAACAGAATAATTTAAGGGCGGTAAGGATGTGCTCACAAAAGACACAAGTGCTTTAATTAAATATTTTAAAGACATTAATTTGTATAACAAAATTTAAAAATTATCTATAACACAAATACAAGACATACTACTTGTGTTAGTCCTCCATCTAATAACTCTTAGTAGTTGATGCGGGCTTTTTTGTATTAAATAAAAAAAAAATTATATAATATATATATTTAGGTCTTTTTTTAATATAAATACAAAAAGACGGTTTAAGTTAAAATTACCATCATTTAGTGACGTTTCGGCCACTTAGCCTTTTTTATTTTGGGGGACACTATCATATGTTTTTTTTTAGGTCAACATACATAGGTGAATCTCGTGGTTAAACGAGGTTCTCTCCTCTATTATTTGTGATATGCAAACTTTTGATAATGATTGCAATAAAAGTTGCCTCTAAAAGTTCTTTATTTAACATATCATTGTTAGCAGTAATCCCATTTTCAATTACCCAGCACGGTTTTATCCATTTAGCTGTGGGTAATGGTTTTTTAACCTTGAATGATAGTTAGCATTATCCAAAACTTTGACCGAATTAATGGGAATTAGATGCAGCATTTGAGAGAAATACTCTACGAAACATTGGAATTTATTTTTTCGTGGTAAACTTTAGTAGACTTTGATACAAATTCAAGCAAAGGTTTGGCTATTCAATAACGAGACTAATTATGAAAAAGAGTTTTATTTTAAGAATTATTCTACAATTAAATGCTCCCCTTCAATGTACTTCCCTCCCCTCGCCACACACCGTTTCATTCGTTGTTTTTTCAAAGCAATGCTGGAAGTCTTTTTTTGTGAGAGCATTTAGAAGCTCCGCCGATTTTCGCTTTACCTCTTTCATCGAATCGGGTTCCTTTTAAGGCAGACTTAATCTTCGGAAACGGAAAAAAGTCACAGGCTGGTAAATCAGGCGAGTAAGGCGCGTGTTAGAGTACTGGAGTGTCTCTAGCGGCTAAATAACGCTTCACGGACAGTCCGTTATGGGCAGGATGTTCGGATGTTGGCTATTATATTGGCTATTCGCACTTTATTGACTGCAGCTCAAAATAGCTGAGTTGTTGCCTGGTTGAACCAAACTCTTAAGTTTTTCAGCCACGATATTCGTCGTCTGCCTGGTCCTCAAGTTCCATACACTTTGCCTTGTAGAATATTTTGCAAAAGTTTGTATCGGCTCTCATTACGCATTACATGACCTAGATATTGTAACTTTCGTGCCTTAATCGAATCGAGGACTTCTCTTTCCTTACCGATCCTTCTCAGCACTTTTGAATTGGTAACACGGTCTCTGTTCAAGGTATTTTTTGAATTCTCCGATACAGCCAAATTTCAAATGCCTCAAGTTTCTTGGAGGAAGCCTCTGTAAGCGTCCACGATTCGACTCCAAAAAATAGTATTGAAAACACGTAACATCGAAGTAAACGTATTTTCGTGGTTAGCTGTATGTCGTGGCTTGTAAGGACTTTTTTCATCTTGAGAAATGCGGTTCTTGCCTTTTCAATGCGAGTTTTGATCTCAATAGAGTATTTTCACTCATCATTAATGTTTGTGCCCAAGTATACGTAACTACGACGGCGGTTTGATAAGTCAGTGACTTTTTGAATAAAACAAATTTTTTTCCGCAAATAAACATTTTATTTTTCTACATAATCACCTTTTAGCTCGATACATTTGCTCCAGCGTTTTTCTAATTTTTTTATTCCCTCCAAATGATAGGTTTTTTCAAAGCTCTCAAAATATGCGTTTGTTTCGGTAATGACTTCTTCATTCGACTCAAATCTCTTATCGTCCAGCCATTTCTTTAGGTTTGGAAACAAAAAATAGTCGCAGGGGGCTAAATCTGGAGAATATGCTGGATGGGGTAGCAGTTCGTATCCCAATTCGTGGATTTTGGCCATCGTGACTAGACAAGTGTGCACACGTGCATTGTCTTGATGAAACAGCACTTTCTTCTTCTTAGCCAAATGCGGCCGTTTTTGCTTCAAATCAACGTCGAATCTGTTCAAAAGCTTTGAATAATATTCGCCGGTGATCGTTTTACCTTTCTTGAGGTAATCGATGTGAATGACACCGCGTACATCCCAAAAAACTGTGGCCATGACCTTGTTGGCTGACAGACTCTGTTTCGCCTTCTTTGGTCCACGTTCACCCCGAGCAACCCACTATTTTGATTGTTCCTTGGTCTCTGGCGTGTTGTGATGGATCCATGTTTCATCCACAGTAATAAAACGGCGCAAAAATTCGTCCGGATTACGGCTGAACATCGCTAAACACTCTTTGAAGTGGTCACACGATTGCGCTTATGGTCGAGTTTGAGCAATCGCGGCACCCATCTCGCAGAGAGTTTTTTCATGTTCAAATATTCGTGTAAAATATTATGTACCCGTTCATTTGAGATACCTACAGCATGAGCCAACTCACGCACTTTCATTCTCCGATCATCCAATATCATTTCATGGATTTTATCGACGATTTCCGGCGTGATCACTTCTTTTGGGCGACCTGGACGTTCGGCGTCACTAGTGCTGGTACGACCACAACGGAACTCTGTAAATCACTTCTTAGCCATTAAAATTGATGGTGTCGAGTCCCCGTAGTATTTATCAAGTCTTTCCTTAGTTTCAGTGATGGATTTTTTATGTAAAAAGTAATGCTTAATCAGCACACAAAATTCACTTTTTTCCATTTTCATAAAAATTCACGAGGTTGTCTGCTTTGAACGGCTATCAAACACCAACTGCACGACGTAGCTTGCTCAAAATTAGAAAGTTGCCCACTGATAGATTATAGTTGACGGCAGCACTGTTGCATTTGGAGTAACTGCGCGGGAAATTCATAAAGTCACTGACTTATCAAACTGCCCTCGTATTAACCCTTTCCAGGGGAGTTCCATCTGCGTTGTCCTGGTGCAAAATCCACGACTTATTTTTTTACAATTCCGGCCGTTTCTTACAAACTCGCTCTCGCGGTGTTGCCAAATCTTTCAAATAGTAAGTTTGGTTAACAGTTTCACCCTCTGCAACCCATTCAGTCATTACGATGCCGTTGATGTCGACCAGGAGGTTGGTCATCTTTTGGCCTTCAGAACACCGTTTACACCACTCGAAAACACGCGCACGAGATAGAGAATTTTCACCAAGGGCCTCTTTTAACAACTTATAGCACTCAGTCGGATTTTTTTTTAATTTAACGAAAAATTTCACATTGATTCATTGCTCGTGGTTTTCGTCATACGTCAAATACACGTTCGTTTCTAACCTCTATAAAAAAAATACTACTACAGCGATAAAAACGTGTTTTCTTACTGAAATAGTACACACTTCCAGCTATCCAACGCTGCATTCGTTTCCCCCTCTACCCCTCTAGGACGCCTTTTGCGCGCACAGTCTCGTTATTTAATAGCCAGACCTCGTAGGTTAATATTAAACGAAGACCTTTTTTAATAATTGAAGTCCTTAAACCCGTTAATAAACCTTCTAAAAACGCTTGCCAAAGATTTTGAATCAGCCATACTTTTGTAACAGTGTGTCCTTTATTGAACCAGGTGTAGAAAATCTGTTATCGATTTTTGTATTTTATTCAAATACTGTTTTCTCCAACAAACTATCACGTCTTTTTCTATAAGTGCTAATCTACGATCCTGCTTCTCCCAAAGGAAATTTAGCTCGTTCGAAATTTTACATAATTTTGTTCTCTTTATTACCGGTAAATTTTCACCCTTGTTAAGAGTTTTATTACTCAGTATGACTATTAATTTATATTACTGAAACTTTGAAACAGGTATTTCTTGCATATCTGCTGGTCGTAGGAAACCTAAAAATATATTTTTACGTCTATTTACATGATCGGAATATCACTAAACAAACTAAAATCAATCGAGTGAGTACCTTGATCTTTTCGGTCTTTCTATATGCTTTAGAATCTTGGACTGTCAAAGAAGTAGATCGTCGTCGGATAGATGCATTTGAGATGTGGGCGTGGCGACGAATGTTGAGAGTGTCCTGGATCGCACATAGAACAAATGCTTCGGTTTTACAAGAAATACGTCCGTCAAAACGTTTGTCCAGTATCGTGTACTCTCGAATTCTTACATTTTTCGGACACATAAGTCGGAGTAAGCATATGGAAAGGCTTATTGTACAGGAAAAACCTGAAGGAAACAGATGGCGTGGCCGATCACCAAATCGATGGGGGGATGTTAACAAAAAATCATTAGATGCTACTTTCCCACAAGCGGCTCACATGTCATTTAATCGAGATAAATGGCGATATGCAATCTAGAGAGCCATCCAAAACATTGAACCTCGTTAATATGGGTCACAACACATTTGCAAAGATGTTATGATTAGGAAAAAGACATGACCTGACAAATTAAAATAACATGTTCCAGATGTTACTGATAAAACTGGAATTATCATATTGCAAAGCAATGATTCAAGTCTTTCAGCATAACGATCTGTTCTCAACTGTTGGATCGTCTGAATAACGTCTGAATGAACATTAAGTTGTTGCATTATCTTCTGAAGAGTATTCCTGTTTTTATTTAATTTTACAACAGACCTCCGTTGACTACGACGTGGTGAGTGCATAATTTGATTGAATGCACGTTCGTGATTTTTGTTGGTATCCACTCTTTTTTTGTCTAGTTTTACCTTTTTTTTGTGTAGCACACTTCCAGTTCTTTTAAATTTGGTAACTACGTTTAGTTAAACAGCATTACTTGGTGCCTGTTTATTGAAATACTCCGGAAATTATTCGCGGACGAATTTAATGCTTGGTTCTTCGTTCGATAACATTATTTTACGAACTTGCGAACATATTAGTACATCTAACCAACACCAAACGTCAATGTTTATGTTAAATAACTGTGTCAGTTGTTAGAGGTTAAAGCATTAGTAAACCTAATTTTTATAAACACAAGAATAGTATTTCAACATTTTTCTGACAAAAATTTAAGTCAGTACTTTATTTTTATTTGCTACTATGCTCCTAGAAGTTTCCCGGTCAAGTCATAATGCTATTTACGCCAAGCAAATGATAATCAAAGGGATGAAAATAAATATAAGCAAGACGAAAGTAATGGTTTTTGAAAGAAAAGAAAATATGACAAGCTGATTAAGGGAGAAAAAGTGAAACAAGTAAATGAGTTTGTATGTCAAAGTTTACGAGAGATGGAAAGTATGACAGTGACATTAAGCAAAGGGTGTTGGTAGGAAAACAAATGAATGGGGCACTGCATAGGTTTAGAAACTGCCAGAAAGTGTCAAAAAAGGCACGTCTGGCTGTGCATAAAGGAGTGTTGGTTCCTACACTTATGTATGGTAGATTGTAGATTGTGGGGTGGGGTGAGTCGTGAAGGCCATGCTGCCTCTCAAGCTCTTCGACCTATCAGATCTTTGTGCATAACCCTTAATCTATTCGAGGCCCGGGATTCCGAGACTTCGAGTAAAGTTTATCAGTTTCCTGGGGGCTAAGTTTCTCACATCAAAGGGCTATAGGAAGGCCCCTTCCAGAAACTTAAGCCTCTTGCAGAAAAGCGCTGGGCATTTGCAAAGCAAATGTTCTGCAGTTTCAGCGAAGTTCTCGCAATAGCGGCAACGATCACTCTCTGTTTTGCCCATCTTTTTCAGGTGGTACCTTAGAGGGCAGTTTCCAGTGAGTAGTCCCGTCACCAGTTTCAAGTCTTTCTTGTCCAACTCGAGAAACTGTTTAGCTTTCCTTGGCGAAAAACTTACTAGCCTTTTCGCTTGCCTTTGTCCTGGCACTTTATGTCAGTGAGATTTTATTTCATCTGTTTCCCAACGTCGAACCTCTTCTTTCAAGTGGGCTTTGGAAAGTCCACAGAAGGGTTCTGAACCGGAAAATTTTGTATTTTCCCCTTCTTTGGCAAGGCAATCTGCTTCTTCTTTTCTTTAACTTCCTTGTGACCTGGAACCCATATCAGAGTAACCTGATTGTTTGCTGCCAGTTGTCTCAGGGACTGTTAACAGTCCCAAGTCAGCTAAGACTCACAAGGGTATGACTTTAGAGCTTTTTGTGCTGCTTGGCTATCTGATAAAATATAGAATTCTGCCCTTCGGGTGTTTCTTTCGATGCACTCCTGGGCACATGTCTCTATGGCATGTAATTCTGCTTAAAAGATGGGTGGGGTGTTACCAAGGGGTTTTAAAAGGCTTAAATTTGGCCCTATAACGCACACTCCAACCCCTTCATCCATCTTAGATCCATCAGTTTACCACACTAAAGCATCCCTTCCTAGTTGAGGTCCGTTCTTTGTGCAAACTTGGTGGTTGTTTATAGCCACTTCAAACTTATGTATGGTAGTGAATGTTGGGTTTGGAAGAAGAAACATGAAAATAGGATTAATGCTGCGGAGATGAGTAGTCTGAGAAATATAGCCGAGTGACTCGGTTGGATAAAGTGAAGAATAGTGAGATAAGGGAACGCTGTGGTGTAAAAGAAGATGTGGTTACGAAGATAGATGAAAGAATGCTTAGATGGTTTGGACGGAAGATTTACAAAACAAATTTATAAGGCGAGTGTGAATGGACCAGTCGGTAGAGGTTGACCTCGGCGAACATATCTCGATCAGATCAATATTGTTTTGAAGAAAGGCCAGGTCAAGAGTACCAACAACCGACGAGTATGTATGAGAGCACTGATAAAAGTAGAGGAAGCAAAAGATGTGTGTAAGAACCATAGCAAGTGAAAGGAAGTAGTCCCTGCCTACCACTACGGGAAAAAATCTCAGAAGGAACACCACAAATTTATTTTGTATCGAACAGCATCAATGTCAATTGTTTTGTTTATTAGGTCAAGTGCAATATCCAATGGTTTAGCTATTCGGCAAGAATATTTAAAAGATCGAAATCGATGTGCGCCGTAGCCCAAAAACAAAAATTGTGGGAGGTGCTTATTCTGCTGAGATCCTCTAAACAGCACGCAGCGATTGGTTATTGAGAAATAAAGTCACGGCACTGGTGACTCGAATAAAAATTAAAATTTTATGCTCATGACGTATTATTATCTTAATTTATACTTTATTCAGTCCGTTTGAGCAGCATTAAAGAATATTCCTAAGGACGAAACGTGAATTTTACATTTTTCCAAATGCAATCGTGTTCGAAATGTTTCCGGTAAGGGGGTGAAAAAAAATGTATTCGAACAGAAAGGGATTTTATTTCGAAAGATGGTTTAATGGATTTTGTGATAAAAAAATGTAATGGCCGAAGATTATGAAACGAATAGCGAAAATAACGATGTTATTGTGCGAATTTTTAAAACTAAATTGAATGGTAATAATTATATGGCAGTAGAACTTCTTTTCATAGAACGTGAAATTTTTGCTAACAAACACACACACACACACACAAAGAAGGGGCAAATACACAATTTTCCGGCCCAGAACCCTTCTGTGGACTCTCTAAATCCCACTTAAAAGAAGAGGTTCGACGCTGGGAAACAGATGAAATGAAATTTCACTGGCATAAAGTGCTAGGATAAAGAAAAGCGAAAAGGCTAGTAAGCCTTTCGCCAAGGAAAGCTAAACAGCTTCTAGAGTTGGACAAGAAAGACTAGGAACTAGTGACGGGTCTCCTCACTGGACACTGCACTTTGAGGTATCACCTTAAAAAGATGGGCAAAACAGAGAGTGATAGTTGCCACCAATGAGAGAACTTCGCTGAAACTGCAGAACGTTTACTTTGCGAATGCCCAGCGCTTTTCTGCAAGAGGCTTAAGTTTCTGGAAGGGGCCTTCATAAAGCTCTTTGATGTCAGAAACTTAGCCCCCAGGAAACTGATAAACTTTGCTCGAAGTCTCGGAATTCCGGGCCTCCAATAGATTAAGGGTTATGCACAAAAGATCTCATAGGTCGAGGTGCTTGAGAGGTTGCATAGCCTTCACGACCTCCCCCCCTACAATCTACAAGCTACAATCTACCCTGTACAATAATAATCATTTTATTAACAAAATGACCAAGTTTAGTAAAATAATAATAATTTAAAATAAGAAGTTATAGTCAACTTCCGGTATTACTGGTAGTAGTTGGATGCTCTAAATATTTTAGATCAATTTGGCATATCCGAAAACCTTTTACCTCGAATTTTGAGATTTTAATTTTGTCAAGTTTCTCTAAAACGTCTAATGGAACTCCCAAAGAATCACTCTGTATAAATTTAGGAGGACTGTGTACAAGCATAGAGCTGTTCCCGCATGAGTGACTACCCATCCTCCATAACATAGTGTAACATCAAAGAGAAATTAGCCCATTACAAAATAAACAGCAAACAATGTAGTTTAAGATTTGGGAAGAAAGAAGATTTTCTTCGTCTCTTTTAACCTTAAAGAATCAAACTCACCTGTAGGTGTGCCTTTGTAAATACGATTTATTCAAACAAATCATTAAAACGATGGATTTTCTTAAATAAGTGCGACATAATTCCCGCGATAATCGCGATGGCAAGAAAAAAATGTAAAATAGAAGCTGAATAATTTGATTAAGAGGAAATGGAATCGATGATTTTACTGACTCCAAAACAAAGAGAAATATATAGCGCTGATTAACTCGCGACAGAGCGGACGCCGAAATTTCCAGTCGAGGAAATCACCGTAACGACGGCAACCATTTTTCTGTTTGATTTTCATTAAGGCGTACTTTCCATCGAGCTACATTCAAATTGTGTACATTCGGAGGGCGTCAAGATAATTATAAAATTAACACTAGTATTATGTTGACGTTTACACGTTCGAGTCGAGCGCTCATTACGCAGCGACTCAATCGCGCAGAAGAAAGTTCCCCGTAAAATAAATACGACACATACTTGGAGAAATATATTTTACGGTATTCAGATAAAATATAAGCGAGAAAATTACATCAATGTTTAAATGCATTCAACCGCGTTTGGCACCAGGCATTGTTAAGTAGATTATCTGCCTACGGTCTCCCAACCAAACTGCGCCAATGGCTCTTGAGCTTCATGAAAGATCGCTCCTTACATGTGGCAGTTGACGGTATTTCTTCTGATGCGTTTAAAACCAATGCCGGGGTCCCCCAGGGTTCCATCCTGTCCCCCACCTTATTTCTTTTACACATCAACGACCTCTTGAAAACCACCACGAACCCCATTTACAGTTTCGCAGACGATAGCACACTTGTCTCAACTTTCACATCCTATCGATCAGTTTTGGTGAATGATGCAAATAGACTCAGGCAGGAACAGGTTTATTCCATCAATAGAGATCTTAAAGCAATCGTCGAGTGGGGAACCAACAATCTTGTTCAGTTCAACGCCCAAAAAACACAAAGTGTCACGTTTTCCAAGAAAGTGAATTTCTCAAATCATCCCATCACAATGTCCGGAAATACCCTTGAACCAAGTCCCTCCATCTTCGGCCACATTCGGCCGACGAACTCGGCACGCTGATCAGTCTCACCCATTTACTCTCAAGCTTGACACTACAAGGACCAATCTTCATTAAGAATCCTTCTTTTACAGGGCTGCTACGAAATGGAATAAGCTTCCAAAATCAGTTTTTCCAGAGAACTATGACATACAACTTTTTAAAAAGCGTGTCCACAATCATTTCCTTTCTATAATCCCTTCCCCTTCTAATAGTCGCAGTGCGGGCCGTCCGCGGCCCATACGATAGGTCTTTTTGCGACTATTTTCATAAAAAAAAAAATTAAAAACCTTGCGGTAGTTTAGGGCACCACAATAACGTTGATAGTACACCTCCTTGTGGACAACCTTGATCCACGACAACCCTCAGTACCTCCTCTCCACTTTTCGCTTTAATCAGACTAATACTATATAACACAAGGTAATAATGTATGGTGCTTACACAATAATGTACATTCGGTACATATGGTTCCTAAATTTGCCACCCCTAAAATCTGCCGTCATAGACTCAAACCTACTTAACCTGCTGGTAAATTCACCTCTATTGATTATGCTGCATTTTAACAAAAATGAGATTATAAATATAATAATGTGTAATGTATTTTTAAAAAAACATAAAGCAGAATTATAACATTTGCATGATGATGTATATTGCGACTGATATCCATTGTTAAAATTTACACTTTAATTACATGCATTACTGCGAATTGCGAAATTAGCTACGGGACCGTGCAGTTTGATAATAATCCCAAACCAAATCGTTTTTAATTTGATTTAACTTTATTCACTATGTTAAATGGATTTTGTGTATTTAAAGAGTAACTTCATTATTGGTTTTTGTGCTAAATGCATGTAAATGTACATCTGCATCTACTTTTCAATTCTAAACAACTGTTTTTTTAAACACTTCTTGAGTTTATAAAAAACAAAGGTTTATATTTTGTTGTTACTAACCTCGTAAACGATTGTAAAAAACTGAGATTTAATTATTTCATTTTCTGTTTCAAGCCATGCAGAACTTTTAATAATTTTTTTTTAAAAACCAATAACAAAAAAGTATATCAGTAGAATATATGGCAAGATCTTAAAAAACAGAATCGAAAGGGAATACACGGAAATGGAAGCAGTAGAGCAAGCCGGATTTAGAGCGGGAAGATCAACGATTGACCATCTGTTCTCACTAACACAAATTATAGAAAAAAAACTAGCATTCAATCAAGAGATCCATATACTGTACGTTGACCTAAAGAAAGCATACGACAGCGTACCCTTAATTAAACTTTGGGAAACTCTGGAAACTTCCAACATTAATATTGAACTGATAAAAGGAGTAAAGTCATTATACAATAAAACCAAATCAAGAATTAAAGTTGGACAAAACCTAACAACAGGGTTTAATATCACAAAAGGGCTGAAACAAGGGTGTTGCTTGTCACCAACATTATTTAAAATATATTTGGAACGGGCACTAGCGAATTGGAAACGGAAATGCCAAAACATGGGCATACCTTTAGATGAGGACACAACATTATACACACTCTCATTCGCAGACGATCAAATTATAGTCGGCCAAGACATAGACGACACAGAGTATATGACACGAAAACTTATAGAAGAATATAAAATTTGGGGACTAGAGGTTAATGTAGAAAAAACGGAATATGTGTATTGGGGGAGTGCAACAGGACTTACAATTATCAAATGGACAAAAAATCAAACACACGTCAGCTTACAATTACTTAGGAATAAGAATATCAAAGGATGGGACACTCGAAGAAGCAATATTGGACAGAAATATGAAAGGAAGAAGAGCAATATCAACGTTAAACGGAGTACTGTGGGATAGAACAATAAGCAACAACAACAAAAAAAGAATTTACGACACGATAGTGAAGAGCATAATAATGTACGGTTGCGAAGTATGGCCTTTGAAAGAAAAGATCGAAAGAAAAATTAGAGCCACAGAAATGGATTACTGGAGACGAGCAGCGGGGAAATCAAGACTAGAAAGTGTTACAAATGAGAGGATAAAACAAATAATGGGAGTACAGCACGACATCACAGACGAAATAAGAACTAAACAGTTGATATGGTACGGGCATGTTCAAAGAATGCCACCAGACAGAATCCCAAAGAAAATATTACAGTGGAACCCCAGAGGAAGAAGAAGAAGAGGAAGACCACGAAAGAGCTGGAGAGAAGGCTTACAAAAAGAGATGGAAGAGAGAGATCTGAGAGAGGACATGTGGACGAATAGAGAGGAATGGAGATTAGGAATCGCAAGACGCCGACGCACGTTTTAACGCGATATATATATATATATATATATATATATATATATATATATATATATATATATAACAAAAAAGTATTCCGTCTGATTCCAACTTAAGTACGAGACACTGTACATAAAAATGGTTTCGGGAATTTTACAAGCGAAGTTTTTTTTTTGGCACTCGGAGATCCATGTCCATTTGTCCATTCAGCCAGTATCTAAGACTAAGATGAGTAACTTAAGTGTTATTATGTAAGTCAAAGCTTCCCTAATCGATTATGTTATAAGAAAAAATCAAAAGGATGGATTTGGGGCACAAACTTCACACCCAGGTGTTGGTCAGGTTGACTAACAGATAGATCAGGTGAGCCTCGGTTTGGAGGGATATGGGTGTATATTATGGGGTTACATAAACATACGAAAGATATAAGCGAGTCATATACGGTTTTATTGTTCAACGAGAGTAAATGTGATAAGTGTACGGGCAGTCCAACTCGGTTGCGCAGTAGTTCACTAAAAAGTTTATGTGTTTGTTGACGGTATTTGTTGCAGTTGAAAAATATGTGTAGCGTGTAGGGTGGTTTCTTTATATGATGCTATTTTAGGTATGTTTAAAATGTTTAACT
>OX467716.1:5440990-5613490 GCA_950111635.1 Agelastica alni | reverse complement strand
GCGTCAGTATTTAGAGAATAGCATTGAAGACGCTGTAACAGTGAAAAATTATTGTTGTTAATAAATAAGCATTGTTTATAACAATTAAATATTGTTACTAACAAACGATCATTGATTATACTAATTAAAAAAAAATTTAATTGTTATAAACAATTGAAAATAGCTCCCGCTTATGAAATGATAAAAAAAAGTTTAAAAGAATACATTTGACATAAACAGAATATTGTTAATGATAATTATAATTTGTTGTAAACAATTTAAAATCGTTTTTTATAATAATTATAACAACAAAACATGGTATTTTTTTCACTAATTTAAAATCGTTTTTTATACAAAACATGGTATTTTTTTCACTGGGAAGTTAGTCGTGTGGACCTTTCTGGTCGAACCCAGACCACTGATATTTTATCTTTGTAACCAAATCTTCTTTTACACTTTTATCTCACTATTCTTTACTTCATCCAACCGAGTCACTCCGGCTATACTTCTCAGACTACTCATCTCCGCAGCATTAATCCTATTTTCATGCTTCTTCTGCCAAACCCAACATTCACTACCATACATAAGTGTAGGAACCAACACTTCTCTATGCTTTTTGACACTTTCTGGCTTAGAAAAATCGTTCTAAGCCTAAATAATTGTCAAAAAGCTCAACTCAAAAAAACGCTCACAAAACCAAAATCGTTAATCAAAAAAACATAACCTCATGAAAGGTATGTCATTTTTTGTACCACGTGCACATTACCCATTTACCGATGTCAAAAAGTGGCCACGTGCTGCAAGTCACCCATTTCAGTTTTGAAACTTTAAAATTCCCACATTTGATTGCCCGATACTACTACACTGCGGGATTCAAGAAGCGCCCTCCTTTAGGAACTACGGTCTTAAATGATGTTTCCGCACGTCCTTTAATTAAATAGTTTAATTCTCACCCTCGACTATGGACAAATTAGAACGTGAATCAATGAAATAACTATTTCGGGCGCGGTCTTTTAAATATTCATTTTGAACATGAATTATGCAGCGGTCTTGCGTCTCTTAGGGGCCCCCCTGTCCGTGTGTGCGAGTCGAACGTTTTCGTAGACCGGGAATATTTTACCTTTTTATTGTCGGTTAGAAATTTCAATTTGGAAGTTCGGCGTGCGTGTTTCCTCATCCTACGAGCTTTTATAACTGGATTATAACTCTAAAAAAAATGACTTGGAAACAAATACAAACGCGGATCCTAAAATTGTATTGAATTAACGCAAAAGATATGTTACTTTTTTATGAAAGAAGTACATTTTTTTTTAATTTAATTGTAGTTACTTTTCCCAAAAACTCTATCGTGTGTAAAAACTGACTATTTATTCTTCTTCTTCTTCTTTACCCAGCTATCATAGTCCTCTGCTGGACGTAAGCCTCCCCTTTACATTTCCATTGTTTACGATCTTGAGCCACACTCATCCACTGACTTTCGATTCTTTTTATGTCATCTCGCCATCTTGTGGGAGGTCTTCCTACACTTCGTTTGTCATTTCGCGATCGCCACTCCAATAATCTCTTCGTCCACCTATCATCATTGCGTCTAGCTACATGTCCTGCATACTGCCACTTCAGTTTCGCAATTCTTGTTATTATGTCTTCCACTTTCGTTCTTTTGCGGACATCTATGTTCCTAACACGATCTGATAGTTTTATTCCCAGCATAGAGCGTTCCATTTTACGTTGAGTTATTCTAAATTTTTCTGCACTCGCTTTTGTTAGCGTGAGTGTCTCTGCTCCGTAAGTCATAACAGGGAGCACACACTGATTAAACACTTTACGCTTTAAACAGATTTGGATATCACTCTTGAATACTCCGTTCAGCTTACCATAGACTATTTATTAAAATCATAATATACCTACTATCAGAGGAGACGAAACTATTTACTTTTAAACACGATCATACAAACCCACTTTCTGGTCGATTGTATTGTCTTGATATGGCCGACTGGAATGTGTTGTGCTGTGATGTTGCCTGCTCTCCAGTTATGGCAAGAGATTTGTGATTGTTATTGAATCGTCCATAGTATTTGTTGATTATATTTGCAACAATATTGTGACCAAAAGACTAACTCTTATTAATATTTCATGAATTATAACAACCTGAATATTACAACCCATTTTATGAAAAGGTAAACCATTAAACTATTTCATTCCGTTAGATAATAGAAATGTGTTGCTTAATAAGCGACAACGCCGCACGGCTTGTTTGAACGGTTCCACGTGCAGAGATCTGTGCGTACTACGAAATAGGCTATTATTAGTAGCACTATTGCCGAAGGTGTTGCAACGAAATTTTGGAGTATTATCGGTGATTTTAAGCATATTATTGGTAAAATTCAGTGAAATTTAGTGGAAGAAATGATTCGTCTTTGCCAAGAAAACCGGACTATGTAAGCCCCAGTGTGGCTTTTCACAAGTAAGTTGGAACATCTCATTGTTAACTATATTTTCATCCAGTGCTGTAGCGATGATAATTTCAATATCAAAATAAAGAGGTATTATTTTGAGGCGTAAAATACGAATCTGAAAACCAAACGATGCGAAAATCAATACTTTTTGAGAGGTTCTCAAAAAAGATCATTAGTTCCCTGTTATTCAGCAACACTTATTCAGTGGTATCATCCTTCTTTCGTTGTTATTTGAAGAACTATATACCTTCCTGATCTATTTCATAGTAGTATTTCTTAAGAAATCATCGAGAAATCAAGGAGTCACGGAACCCTGAGTATAATTTTTTAATCTTTTCCTTTAGTTTAATAAATAGTTTAAACATTAAAATTAAAATTTAAAATACATACATACATACATACATAAAGTCACGCCTTTTTCCCATAGGGGTAGGCAGAGACCACTTCCTTCCACTTCCGCTACGGTTCTTACACACATCTTTTGCTTCCTCTGACCTGGTCTTTCTTCAAAACAATGTTGATCTGATCGAGATATGGTTTCCGAGGTCGACCTATAGCCGACTTGTCCATTCACACTCGCCTTATAAATTTCTTTCGTTAATCTTCCTTCATCCATCCTTTCTACGTGTCCAAACCATCTAAGCATTCCTTTATCTATCTTTGTAACCACATCTTCTTTTACACCATATCGTTCTCTTATCTCACTATTTTTTGCTTTATCCAACCGAATTAAAATACATTACATTTTATTTGTACAATTAATATTAATAATAATTATTTAAGTTTTTTTTTTCATTTCATACAATTATTTAAAATTCTAGTTAGTAACAATATTCAATTGTTATAAACAATGCTTGATTATAACTAACAATAATGTTTCACTGTTACAGCGTCTTCAATGCTATTCTTTTAATATTGACACAAGTTTAAAATTATCCAATTCCTATTTTTGTTTTCTAAAATTATCTCTTTTCATGAAATATTGTCATCATATTTGTTATACAAATATTTCTAACATGCAATAATCATATTATTCGCAAAATCGGACCCATTACTATAACATCCACTACGAAGTTAAAAACAACATAGAATATTTATAAAAAATGAAAAAAAATAATAGTAGTTGGTTCACACAATATCTTTATAAATTATAGCCTATGTGTTATTCTGATATAAGCTACATTATTGTAAAATTTCATTAAAATCCATTCAGTAGTTTTTGCGTGAAAGAGTAACAAACATACATACATGCATACATACAAACGTTTATAATAGTAGTAGGAAGTAGGATTTACACGTGTTTTATAGAACAATAGTTAATATACATTAAATACATTTTTTTTCTAAAAATGTTATTTTAACGATCATGATAATGCAGGTTATGTATTTCGAGAATAATAACTACCTGATTTCTACCCTTGCCTAAAATTCTAATTTGTTGAAATTGTGTTTAAAAGTGTTTTAAAATATATGACTAGCAGAACCCGGTGTACGTTGCTACACCCCATTATTTTATTTTATATTTTCTGGGATGCCCAATCCATATTGAAATTTTATTTATTTAACAAATGTTAACCCGACACCCTAAGGGTAAAAGAGTTCAAGATTATATATATATATATATATATATATAACAAATGTTTTATTTTAATGCCAGCTGGTAAACAATATTTACAGTTTATTCGGTAGGTATGAACACGTAAAGATTTTTTGGTGTTCCAATTTTGGAGCATGCAACATATAATTGACCGTGCGAAAAACAGAAACTTTGTAAGATCAAACTAGTAACACTTAGAGATTGGCCTTGAGCCTCGTTGATGGTTATAGCGAAAGCCAGACGCACTTGTAACTGTAATCGCTTGAAATTAAATGGCAAATCTATTGAAATCATTGGAATTCGTGGTATCAGCACATCTTCTCCTTTAATTTTTCCGCTGATAATTGTGGCTTCGATTAAATTCGGCGATAATTTTTTATCAGCAAGTCTTGTTCCGTTGCACAATTTCGGGGGATTTAAGTTGCGAATGAACATCAACGATGAACCAACTTTAAAATTTAAGATGTGTGGTGGCATTCCAGATGGTTCCAAAGAGTTAAGTTTGGATTAAGATTTTCGATCACAAATGTTTTTGCTCAAATTAAAATAATTCAAATACATAAATGTTTAACAACTTCAATATTTTCGAATAAAAAAATTTGAAATGACAGGTGTTTGGCTACGAATATTTCGTTTGCGTTGTATGGGAGGTACCATTACCACTTCCTACACAAATGTTTTTGACTAAAACCACCCCTGGTATGTATAAAACAGCTTTTGAAAATTTCATCCCAATATAGATATAAAATTACCTCAAATCTAAGCTACGTGCATATTTTGTGATTTGTGGGTTTAACCTTTAAATATCATTGAAATATTATTACAATAAGGTACGGGCAGAGACCCTAAGATCTATAAGCCCTGAATTGCACTATACAATGATTACAAAAATTAAAGTAATTAGAAAATACAAGAAAAGATTAATTAGGAAATAGAATAGCACCCGGTCTGTTCTTAAAAATATTGTTACGATTTCTTGAGTCCTTCTCTGTTAACCCGACAATGCGTCGGCCACAACTGGGACTGTCGGCGCGGAGACAAAAGGAAAGTTTTGGCAAGTTCTCGACAATTCTTACCGATTCGAAAAGGGGTCTATCGCCTTCGAGAATAAGGTCGAAGTATGATTTACAAATATAAAAAGGGACAG
This sequence comes from Agelastica alni, assembly GCA_950111635.1. Lineage (NCBI taxonomy): Eukaryota > Metazoa > Arthropoda > Insecta > Coleoptera > Chrysomelidae > Agelastica > Agelastica alni. The sequence continues at coordinate 5,608,311 of OX467716.1, read as the reverse complement.
CGGGCGGACAGAGTTAGTATTGGTTTTAAAAAGTGTTTATAAATTAAGAAATGTAAATAGTTATAAAAAGTTGTATATCTAAGTGATTAATAAAAGTACAATTTATTGTATTGGAATAAACATTGTTTTGTTACTGTGCCACATCTTTTTTTTTTCGTTCTCTAAAGAGTACTCTGCCAGCGGTCTCTCTACTGGCAAATTATGCCCGAGCTCAGCCGTAGAGGGTAGAAGAAAAAAATATATAAAAGTGAGCCGCGCCACCGACTCAGACGGTTCAAGCCGGAAACCCCTAGGTCTTATAGGCACTAGCTGAGCCACACGATAAACAACTAAGATTATGGTGAACCAAATAAATAAAATTATAGCTAAAATATATTGGATACTTTACTCACACAATAAATCAACGTACACAGCTCAATAGCAACATTGTAACAAATATAGTCAAAATTAAGAGCTATGGTAAATTTTCTTGCTAAAACAAACCAAAAATTTAAAATTTACAACTTTATAGAATAACCATAACAGAAGTAAGAGTAACAGACTTTACCAAGTTACCAAGTTACCAAAAAAAAAGTAAAACATATATAAATCAACTCATTAATAACACTAACTCAAACGTTTACATAAGGCTGCTAATTTACTCATGTTTTAACCATTTACATAAAGATTTTCACTGCCAAAACAGTTTATTTAAAAATATTTTTACAATGGTTGTCCCTTAAAATATCAAGATTGTAGGATATTTACAAATAAGTAGGAAGAAAATATATTTTTACTTGGACATAAAGAATTATTGGGAAGGTTATTTTAATCCAAGTTTAGTTTTGGCATATTATCTAATGCAATAAATAGTTTCCAACAATGTACTATATTAATAAACTAAAACAAAACTTAATCGTGGTGTCAAAATAAGTCACGGCGTTATTACAGAATTATTGAGAAGGTTATTTTAATCCAAGTTTAGTTTTGGCATATTATCTAATGCAATAAATAGTTTCCAACAATGTACTATATTAATAAACTAAAACAAAACTTAATCGTGGTGTCAAACTAAGTCACGGCGTTATATATTTAAAAATAAATCACTTATAAACTTATAAACTGAAACAAAACTTACTGGTGGTGTCGAACGAGACAAGGCGTTATATATTTAAAAACAAATCACTGATAACCTTTGGGTAAACGAATTCACATGTACTCCTGTGGCCTACTCCGGGGGCTGGTTAGATTATGGGGATGGCACTGGTTAACAATGGCTTCCCTCAAATAGATCCCGATAACGGTTATTTTAACTTGACACCAACTCCAACAATATCCACAACAATGGCAAGACAAAATGGTCAAGTTAAAAATCAAATGGTTTTTCTTCAAAATCCAATTAAGATGGCCCAAATACAGCCAGATATGAAAGAAATCCCATAGAGGTTCTGCACACGTGCTAATCACACACCGTCCCCAACAACGTTCACCGACACCTGGCCTCCAAGACTCTCAAAACATGACTCCCGCTCCTATCCCGGAAATCAAGAAAAATGGCGCGGAATACACGTCAACCCACAATCTTCTCAAATCCGTGCCTCGACCTCGCCCGTGTGGATATTCAGTCCCATCCACACAGAAATTGCAAACCAACTATCGAAAGTTATGCAACATTACTTACGAGTAAGGCACAATTATTATGAACCGTAGATGGGAGAAAATAGGCACGTGACAAGTTCCATAATACTCCATAATTGGACGAATATAAGTTTTATATAAACGAGTGGAACTATGCAATGACACTGCTGAGGAGGTACAGCCTACTTTTTGCTTTGTTGGTAATATTTACATGTTCGGACCAGCTCAAATCTGTAGTAATTGTAACATTAAGATCATTATAAAAACTTACTTCATTTAAGGCGTGACCGTTTAAGAAATATTTATGTCGCGGATTGTTTTTGCCGATGTAAAGAACACAATTATTTTTTATTTTTAAATATTTAACAAATTTTGCATTAATTACCTGCAACATGTAACGTCAACTTTGCCGTTTTTAATTTTCAACGCCGGCCCTGGTCGCCCTTCCATATACATTTGAGTAGTGGGAATTATTTTTGTTTAAAAACTGCGTCTGTTGATTTTTGGGAGGAAAATTTAAGACTAATTTAAGTTAGTTGAAGTTATGTGGAAAAGTCGATCAGATTTAAATTTTTTCCTTCGATGGGTTTGCTGCCTAAAAGTTAAAAGAAGGGAAATTAAATGGTGAAAACTTAATTCTATTTTAAATTTTCATTTTTAAAATAAAGTCTTTCGTTAATGATTTGGCACATTTATTTATTTATTAAAATATTTTGTGCCAGTGTCATTAATGAATAGATTTTATATTTGAGAAAAAAACCTAAGTGGGTTTGTTATTTTTAGTGATTGGCCTTTCATCTTTCATCGTTCATCTTTCAATACTTTATGCTTTACGGATTATTTTTTCGGAAGCTTGGAGGCCTTTCACGCTTTATGGTGTTTTTTCGGAACATTTTTTTTTTTGGAATTTATCTTTTTTGGATTAATCTTGGATATTTTTTCGGAAAGTTTTCCGAAGATTTTCCTTTTTTCCTGCCGATGTCCTCCTTTGTTTAATCTGGAGGAAATTTTTCTTCAATCCGTGTTTTTTTTTCACCAATTACCGGACCAGAACGTGGTTTGTCGTTACTTTATTTTTTCGTAAGATGTGCAAGTAAAATTTTGTTAATCTATTATCTGACTTATTTTCAAAAAGTACATGTTTACTTTTGTTTTTGTTTTCAGCAAATGTAAAACTTTTTTTGTAACTAGTTTTAAATAAACCTGTTATACGTTTTCGTTGCTCTATTTTTATTAATTGTTTCTGCAAGATAAGAGTGTAGTTTGTATGGTTTAGTAAAAATATGTTCATATTTAAAGGGACTAAATTGAAATAAACTATTGGGTTTATCTGGGTATTTCCTTTTAGTGCTTTTGAATCTAAAATCACTTGGCGCCAACGTGGTAATTTATTAAGTTCATTATGTAATTCATTAGTTTAGTTAGGCTGATATAAATTTTAATAAGACAAATTTAGAAAAAAATACGATTGCATAGATCCGCGAATCGACCTATACAATCTCCCAAATTGAATGCAATAGAAAAATGGTTTCGGGGAAGATTCACAAGATAAGCAACTAACCATATTTGTCGTTATTTTCTCAGTTATACAGCAATGTTTCACCATCAATTTATTTAGATGTTAATAATGTTTGACTAAGTATTTACACTAAAGCACACAACAAAGCCTTGTCACACTAATATTAACCGATATTAAATCTTTAAAAATCCACTTTGTTGACACACATTTAAATTAGCATACGTCGAGAACCTTTGCCATTACAGATTTACTTTCAATTATTTTTTGTATAAATGTTAATGAAATTTCTCCTTGCGAAGAATATAAAACATTATTTTCTCTTTTTTTTTGCCGGATCCAAACAATGGGCTGAGCTTTTATAGGAGAACGCACAGTCTAATTGAGAGTGGCATCGTCATCTTTATCTTTCTGGAAAACTTATAATGGAATTTGACTTATTAATTCATAACCTGGACGAAAAATCATCAGAAAATTGTATATTCTTTTTGCTTGCGCAATTCTTTAGCTACGCTTTTATTTGCCAAGAAAAACGAGCCGGGGCGAATTTTAAATTAATAGAGACACGTTTGAACAAACGAGGATTGTGTATTCATTTGTTTTCATGGCGTTTACGGTGGAAAGTTCATTTCCCGTTCGTGTCGCCTAAAATGTTATTCGCCCAATTGTTCTTATTTGACTGCTCGAAAGCATTTGACACTCTTAATCATAATTTACTCTTTTCGATATTATCATATAGTGGTTTGGATATTAAAGCTATAGATTTATTTAAATCTTATCTATCTAAGATAGGTCAGGCTGCAAAAAACAAGAAATCGTATTAAGTTTTTTATCTGTGGGTACCGAAGTACCCCAAGGATCAATATTGGGTCCTATACTCTTCTCTGTTTATATATCGAATTTTCCAGTTATTTTCTTTTCGTGTTTGTTCGCTGACGATACGCAGTTATATATGTCTTTGTCCTTCGATGAAGCGAATTAAGTGGTAACTGCTATTAATTATGACTTACATAATCTTTATACATTTTCAATTAATCATTATGTACAACTAAATGCATCTAGGTTAGGTTAGGTATCATGTGAGTGGGGCGTGGTCACCCCTCCAACGCGACCCTTAGTAGGTCTATTGTGGCTCACCCCTAGAGTATACAGTTCACTGCACAATCCAGCCCTTCTCACGAAGTTCATGGTTGTATAGGGTGAGATTTTTTTAAAATCGGTAGGTTCTAGGTTAGTGTAACCAAATATGTTGAACCTTATTCTTCCCAGGCCGGGGCATGAACATAGTATGTGTTCAGCAGTTTCGTCTTCCACGCAGCAGAACCGACAGTCCGTTTGTTGGTTCAGATCTATCTTTCTGAGGTGGTATCTTAGACGACAGTGTCCCGTAAGCAGTCCGTTAGAATTTGCAGGTCATTTATGCTCCATTCTAGGATCTGCTTAGTAGTGTTTCTCGAGGGTTTAGGCAGAAACGCCTTCGAGTGGGTTAACCCTGGTATGTCGGACCAGTACGTGAGTATTTTACTCTCCGCCCAGTCCGAAATAATTGTTTTGGCGGCACTTGTGGTGACTCCAAAAACCGGTTCTGGTCCAGTGAACGCAGATTCGGCCCCCAGTTTTGCAAGGGTGTCGGCTTTTTCGTTTCCTTCCACCCCCTAATGCACAGGTACCCACAGTAGGGTCACCCTGTTGTTCGCACCAAGGTACTCTAAGGACTCGATGCAATTCCATACAAGTTTAGAATTTATCTTGTTGGAGCTCAGTGCTTTTAAAGCAGCCTGGCTGTCTGATATTATACTAAATGCATCTAAGACCAATGCAATTATTTTTGGAAATAAAGTTGATTTGCAGGTGTTTAAACAATAATACTCATCAAATATTATAATTAATAGTAATACTATACAATTTAGCGAAAAAGTAAAAAACTTGGGAGTGTGGTTTGATGAAAACTTAAGATTCTCGCACCATATTAGTAAATGTTTACAAAAAGCATATGCAGCTCTAAAACTTTTATATCAATCTCGCCATGTGTTAGATAAATCGGTCAAAATTCTACTATGCGAGTCACTAGTGCTATCTAAACTGAATTTCTGTGACATTTTATATAATTTTTGTTTAAATTCATTTGATATAAATAGAATACAAAAATTGCAAAATACATACCTAAGACTAACTTTTGGTTTTCGAAAATTTAAACATATCAGCCGTACAGTTAGAATCACTAAATGGTTACACATGAAAAATCGTCGAAAATTGCATTCTACCATGTTTTATATTAAGCTACTAAAGGAAAAATCTCCACCATATCTGTATCATAAAATAAAATACAGAACCTATCTACATTCCCATAGAAATACTCTTACTATACCACGTTACCATACTGAGTCTTTCCAACGAACCTTTTCTTATTGTATTGTTAACTGTCTCAATAATTTACCTCACGATTACAGTAACTCATCACTACATAAACTCAAACGAGCTCTCTTTGACTATTATTTTTCGGATTAAAATTGCTAATTAATTGCTAAACTATTATATTTTTTTTATTATTTTAAATTATTTTTCTATCATTCTATTTGCTGTCTTTGTCTTCCTTTTGGGGTTAGATGGAAGAACAGATGTATGTTAAATACCAAGTATATATCTTATAATGTACCTTATTTATTATTACATACAAACTAAATCTCGCCCTAAATATATGCAAACAAAATGTAATTATTTTTTATAATTGGTAATAAAGACATTTATTATTATTATTAGTTAACGATAGCTTAAAGTAAGTTTTTGCCTAGTAGATAAAAATTATCAAAAAAGCTTTATCTGTCAAACGATAAACTAAAACTTAAAGGTGCACCATTACTGACATTTTTTTAAGTGTTTTCGAAAATTTATGGTATGGCTTGAAGGACCTGCTTCGTCTTCCGTCGCATAGGAATTTTAAGGTGATGGTGTTGGAAAATAGGTTGAGTATTTGTCCTGATAATTTTGCTGAACTGGTCCAACACTGGAAACATTGTCAATTTTTTCATATTAATTTTCATTTTTGTTCATTTATCGCATTGAATATAGCGAGTTTAATCTGCCGGCCAGTGCTTGTTTCAGTCGTCCAACTACGCTCGAGTACGACTTGATAGTCGTCAGAGTACGCATCCAATGTAATCATAACCTATCTACGGACCTACACAACATAAAACGTTTTACATCAGATATAAATAATGTCACCCTGTATGAATCTCGGGACCGTCGGAATAAGAAAAAAACGAGGAGGCTCAGAGACAGTCCCCACCTGAATTCCCCTGTGGGTATTAGTCTCAGAAGTAGCACCAAAAAAAAAAGTGGTTTCACTCAAACGGTCTGGCTAAATGAAATGAATTTATGGGTCAGATGCGCGCAAACAAATTCACAAAAGACAACGGCAGACTCGCTTAATCTTAACGGTGGGCCTGATAACAAGACATTGTCAACTCTGCAAATACCATTGTAGGTTAGAAGGGGCTGAGAACATGCAGTTTCTGTCTTGAAAAAAAAAAGACTAAGAAACACGTCCTATGCCACTACGAGTGACTAACAAACTGCCAGTTACTGTGCTTCGGCAAAGAAAAACCTGAGTCAGAGAGCAACATCAGGACACCCAACAGCCTCTAAAAGTTATATATTGGTGGTTACTTTGAACCTTTTTTTGCATTGAGTTTTTTTATGACTCGAAATGCCTAAATGCCCTGGTAACCAAATGAGGCAGATTTTGACGGCTCTTGCTAATTGCTTTAGGCAATCGTGGCATTCCTCTACCAGTTTGAATTTTTTGTGTTAGCGTCCATCATATTCGTTTTCGTCTCGCAGCACCATCAACGGTGTAATTAAAATCGCGAATAGTTCACCAAAGTTGTAATTTCAAGTTTGTCTTTTTAATTTTTGGACTATTTATGTGACGTGTTTAAAATTTAAAACAGTAATAATAATAAAAGAAAATTAAAAAAAAAAGAAAATTATTATAATATCTTTTTAAGAAATAAATTACGTAACTTATCTATCTATCTTATCTAACTTATCTAGTAACCTTTTAATTCGTTTTACATTGTTTTTTTTCTTCGGTACACACAATCAATGTTTTTCATTTTTACAGCTTTTACTATAGATAATTTATTCATTTGCATAGCCGTTGCCCACGTCCTGATAATTAATTCATTGATTTTTTTTATGGGGATATTTGTCAATTCGGTGCTGACCTACTTAATTTTTTTTTACTGTTTACGTCAAATATTATTTTTAGTATATTCTTGTACTCAATTTATAATGGATCTTTTCATTTTTGCAGACCGAGTATCGATTGTAAAGTTAGTCGATTCCTGTTTGTCCTAGTTGGTTTCTAACTTAAAATTCTAATAACGCAGTCACACACAAACACACACACACACCTACACACACACACACACACCTACACACACACACACCTACACACACACACACCTACACACACACACACCTACACACACACACACCTACACACACACACACACCTACACACACACACACACACCTACACACACACACACACCTACACACACACACACACCTACACACACACACACACACCTACACACACACACACACACACCTACACACACACACACACACCTACACACACACACACACACACCTACACACACACACACACACCTACACACACACACACACCTACACACACACACACCTACACACACACACACACACCTACACACACACACACACACACCTACACACACACACCTACACACACCTACACACACACACCTACACACACCTACACACACACACCTACACACACCTACACACACACACCTACACACACCTACACACACACACCTACACACACCTACACACACACACCTACACACACACACACACACACACACACACCTACACACACACACACACACACACCTACACACACACACACACACACACACACACCTACACACACACACACACACACACACCTACACACACACACACACACACACACACCTACACACACACACACACACACACCTACACACACACACACACACACCTACACACACACACACACACACACACACACACACACCTACACACACACACACACACACACACCTACACACACACACACACACACACACACACACCTACACACACACCTACACACACACACACACACACACACACACACCTACACACACACACCTACACACACACACCTACACACACACACCTACACACACACACCTACACACACACACACCTACACACACACACACCTACACACACACACACCTACACACACACACACCTACACACACACACACCTACACACACACACACCTACACACACACACACCTACACACACACACACCTACACACACACACACCTACACACACACACACCTACACACACACACACCTACACACACACACACCTACACACACACACACCTACACACACACACACCTACACACACACACACCTACACACACACACACCTACACACACACACACCTACACACACACACACCTACACACACACACACCTACACACACACACACCTACACACACACACACCTACACACACACACACCTACACACACACACACCTACACACACACACACCTACACACACACACACCTACACACACACACACCTACACACACACACACCTACACACACACACACCTACACACACACACCTACACACACACACACCTACACACACACACACCTACACACACACACACCTACACACACACACACCTACACACACACACACCTACACACACACACACCTACACACACACACACCTACACACACACACACCTACACACACACACACCTACACACACACACACCTACACACACACACACCTACACACACACACACCTACACACACACACACCTACACACACACACACCTACACACACACACACACCTACACACACACACACCTACACACACACACACCTACACACACACACACCTACACACACACACACCTACACACACACACACCTACACACACACACACCTACACACACACACACCTACACACACACACACCTACACACACACACACCTACACACACACACACCTACACACACACACACCTACACACACACACACCTACACACACACACACCTACACACACACACACCTACACACACACACACCTACACACACACACACCTACACACACACACACACCTACACACACACACACACCTACACACACACACACACCTACACACACACACACACCTACACACACACACACCTACACACACACACACCTACACACACACACACCTACACACACACACACCTACACACACACACACCTACACACACACACACCTACACACACACACACCTACACACACACACACCTACACACACACACACCTACACACACACACACCTACACACACACACACCTACACACACACACACCTACACACACACACACCTACACACACACACACCTACACACACACACACCTACACACACACACCTACACACACACACACACACACACACACACACACACACACACACACACACACACACACACAGGTCGCTATCCGCTATCGCACTATCAGGATAATCCTACGAAATCATGACTCTAATAAGGCAGTAGGACCAGATGGAATTCCGACAATTGTCCTGAAGACCTGTGCTCAAGAGCTCACCCCAGTTCTCTGTAGATTTTTTAAACTATCATACAGCAAATGAGCATTTCCGTCCATGTGGAAAAACGCTAAAGTCCAACCCATTCCGAAAAAAGGAAAGAAGACTATTCCTGCAAATTATAGCCCTATTGCATTGCTCTGCCATATCCAAAGTTATGGAAAAAGCGATTAACATAGAACATATCAAATATCTGAAAAAAATTGAGATAATTCATAACAGACAATACGGATTTCGACAACTTCGGTCTACTGGAAAATTGCTGGCTTATCAGCTATGGACAAACACTATTGAGAAGTTTGGTGAATCCCGTGCAATAGCCTTGGATATATCTAAACCCTTTGACCGCGGGTATAAATACATCTGAACAGTTTGTGATTGGGTTGTCTTCGATTTGAGTATTATTCTAAATACCTTCTAGCTGCACCAAGTCCACTATAATTTGACTGAGCAAAAACACAAATTATATCACGCATTTCACTGTAGAAAAATTCATTATGTCCTGGCATTTTTTTATTTTATTACAAATAATACACTCTTACTTAGTGACAGTAAAATTTTCAAAAATTTCTTGACACGAAAAACTAATAATTTTTGACACAAGCCTACTTGAAAAAAATCAATGTAATAACGGTGGCTTAGGAGACTTTACGCTGAATGTTTGAAATGCAAATTACTCAAAACCTGATAGAGTTACATGAAATAAACAATTGTACCTTTTTTATTAAAAATTGAACTGCCTTTTAGATTTTATAGTTATTTTAGCCATAAATCATTAGGTAAAAAGATATGTTGTAATTCACCTAAGTAACAGGGTGTAACTAACGCCCTGTATGAATAGTGCTAAATTCAGCATATAATTCGTAATTTTCATGCAATATACATAAAGTTGCCAATTTTCAACGATGCTGCTTAAAATCACAAAATTATTAAGAAATTTCAAATTAAAATTGCAACTGTAAATACCCTTACATTTGCTTCGTCGACCTTACTAAAGCATTTGACAGAGTCCGCCAAATCATCTTTATTTTTGTCGTTCACCCGTTTTATTATCTCTATTTATACTTCATCTGGTCCTGCTGCTTTTCCTTGCTTACTTTGTTTAATGCCTTTAGGACTTCTGATTTAAGTTATTTCGGGGAAGATTCACCTTTTTAGTCGTCTGCAAAGTTTCGCTGGTTATTCTCTGCGTAGAGTTGTTAAGTATAGGTATTCCAATGATGGAGAAGTTTCTTGGGATTAAGGATGATGTTATTGTTCCCTACAATATTGCTCAGATTACAAGATTTTATACGACCTGTTACTTCTTTTACTAATTTTTATGTTACAGCACATAGCCTTTGTTATTTAAGCGCATTTTCTCTTAAATTGCAAATAACATTATTAATAGCAACCGCAGTTTGCTGAACTTTCACAAAATCGTATTGGTTGTCAGCAAGCCCTACGATGCCTCTTAATTCGCTTTTGAGCCTTATTAAAACAAGCTGCTCAGATAGTTTTCCTTCAACACCTAGTAGCCATATTGGATATAAGTAATTGACGGTAGATCTAAAGGCCTTTTTTCTTTCCTGAGTAATGTGAGCCGTGCTTAAACTGTGCTAGCTTGTTGTATACCTTAGGTGAAACAAAGGTGAACTAGTTTCGGCCATTTTATCATCTTTAAGCCTACAAAACATATCGAGTACCAGAAAGTGTAGTGGTTTGTCTCCGTTATAGTACAAGAAACGAGGAAGCGGCCCAATGTTAAATGTGCAAAAATTAATATAAAAAAAAATATGAGCCAATACATTTTCCTATATCTTATACCAAGTTGAGCGTATAGAAAATTAAAATTCAGGGTGAGTTTCTATTTTATGCAACTCGATCCTGATTACCGAACATAACCTAAAAAATTGGCAAAGTTGCGAAAACCGGTTTTTTGTTAATAACTAAAAAACCACAGCTCCGATCAAAAAAAGTTAAATCAAGAAATTGTAGGTATTAAAAAGATCTATTTATTAAATGAATTATAGTTTTTTGACATCATTGATACTTTTCGAGTTATATCGGAAAAACAGTGAAAAATCGCGTTTTCTATAACTCGTTAACTGTAACGTATTCAAACTTGTTACTTACTGTTAAGTGTAGCCTATGGCAAGCCAAAAATTTTTTTTTTTAAAAATTAATAAATATTGGAGCGCGGCAGCTGTAGCGAATGCCGTTTACTGAGATGGTGTAAGGTTTCAGCGAATTGGAGCTCGAATGTCCAGTGATCTTGATATGGCTTCCTGTTCACCTACTCCTCTACATAAAAGTTGACTGACTGCAGTTGCTCGATTCGAGTGGTTGGTAATTTTTTGCTTTTTAACATCAAGACCTATATTCTGAGCTGATGTTTGGGTCCATTTACTGATCGTATTAATCCCTAGAGGCATATTTTTGTACCAAGGAGTGCAGTGATCACCTGGCTTCCAATGACCACCATTCACAGTAAGAAATAATCTATCAGATTTTACATTATTACCTCGTTTTGATATTAACTTTTATAAAGTCTCACAGGGCGCATTGTTGAATTTTGCATATTTTTAATCAACCATTTGCTGTTCGCACATCGCTGACCACCTCCTTGGCAAGTTTTTGAAATACTGTGTTATATTCGATTCTACCGGTAGGCGCCCCAAAATTATCTAATTCTTCTTTGAAATAATCTAACAAAATATACAGTGTGGAACAGCCAAATGGAATAAACTCGATAACGAATAAATGAGAGCGGGTAGGGAAAAACGCTTGGACATGTCGATTTGTATTTTTAGATTTTTAGATTTTGCAAAAAAATAATTATATAGGGTGTGTCATGTGACAGTGTCCGATACCAACTTTCTTATTTTAAATACAACTCCCTGTATATTATTTATTTTTTGGATTTTTCTAAAATTCTAGACATAATTCATGTACAATGTTCCATACCTATCTTCAACTGTTTCGGAAATATTAAGTGTTTTCAGATGTATTACAAAAATTATCATTAAAAAAAGAAAATTATTTTATTTCACAAATTCGCTACATTACACTCAATACTTATTTCCCATTTAGCTCTTAATATAGAGAAAAAAAGCAAAAACCATTAATGCGTTCCTTTTTACTGATTTCACGGTCATGTTAATCGTCAAAATTGCCGCTATTGGTCTAATAAGAATCCTCACTGGATGAGAGAGGAACATACGCAATATCCTGAAAAAGTTAATGTTTGGGCAGGAATTGTTGGAAATCATATCGTAGGTCCCTTTTTCATTGATGGCAATTTGAATGGAGATAAATATTTAAAACTGCTCCAAAATAATGTCGTGCCAACTTTGACAAACTTATATCCTGATCCAGCAAACCCACAAGTTCCTGCAAATATACTATGGTTTTAGCAAGATGGAGCACCGCCCCATTACCAAATCAATGTCCGGCAGTACCTGAACCAAAATTTTTCAAGTCGGTGGATAGGGAGGCGCGGATCGATAGAATGGCCAGCACGATCTCCTGATCTGACGCCATTAGACTTCTTCTTGTGGGGATATGTCAAAAGTATTGTATACAAAACTAAACCACTCAACTCAAATGCTTCGAATGCATAAAGCAATTTCGGTACCTAGGAGCAGTTATAACCTCGGATAACGATATTAGTAGCAAAATAAAAGCAAGAATACAAAAGGGCAATAAATATTTTTATGCCTTACAAGACCTGTTTAAGTCCCGACTGATATCTAGGAACTCTAAAATACGGATATATTCGGCAGTAATCAAGCCAATTATTATGTAGGTTCGGAAACATGGACAATGACGAAGCAGAACGAACTAGTGCTAAGAAGCTTTGAACGAAAGATGTTGCGAAAAATCTTTGGACCTACAGTAAATAAAAGAACAGGCCAATATCGAATAAAAACGAATGAGGAGCTCAAGAAGATGTACACAGGACCGAGTTTAGTAAACGAAATAAAAGCACGAAGGCTCAGATAGGCCGGACACGTACAAAGATCGTCAAATGAACGTCTTATCAAGAGGATATGGGAGGAAAACCCAGTAGTAAAAAAACCTTAAGGAAGACCAAGGCTCAGATGGAGAGACAATATTAAAGATGATGTAAAAGTCATGGGAGTACGGGACTGAAAGGAGGTTGTGTTGGACAGGGATTGGTAGAGACGAGTCGTAGATGCAGCTAAGACCCACGAAGGGTTGTGACGCTACGAGAAGAAGAAGAACAGTCACATTGATTTAAAATTGTCTTGTTTCGATTTGCAGTAAACCCGCAATATAAAAATATTAATTATCCTCCATTTTACAAATTTGCGGGACATCCCGTATTCCGGGAAAAATTTAAAAGTGAACACGTTACAAAAAGCGAAAGCGGAACGAAAAGGTGATAAAACAAAACTGGTCCATAGGTCGGTTTGGAAGTATCGAACATCCAGCGTGGAACGTTTAAAAACATTTGTTAAAAAAAGCTTTTCAGGATGCGACGACGAGAAGAAAAATAACAAAAGAAACTGGAAATAAAAGGAAGGAGAAAATAACGTTTGGGGTGAATAATTCAAGGTTAGCGATCAGATACGACGTCAGACACGTATGCAAGAATTATTCTCACGCGGTGGAGGCAGAATAAGTGCCCCCCCGTAAAAAGTAAAATGTCGTGTCTAAATTGGAAAAAAATGGGTTAAAGTAACTGGCGGTGTTAAAATACTTCCGTTATATTATAATTTAATAATAAAATAAGAGGGTCCCACGAATTACATAAAAAATATCTCATATTTTTTGCACGTCTTTTATTTGGGTCGGTACATTTCTTCTTCTTCTTTAGGTGCCCTGTCCTCCTCGGACGTTGGCAATCATCAGCGCTATCTGAACCTTGTCTACAGCTCGGCGGAACAATGTGGTAGTGCTCACTCCATACCATTGTCTTAAGTTGTTTAGACAGGATATCTTTCTTCTACCCGGGCCTCTTCGTCCTTCGATCTTCCCCTCTATAATAAGCTTTAAAAGTCCATACTTGTCATTCCTTAAGATATGACCAAAATACTCCAGTTTGCGCTTTTTTAGTGTAAACAAAACTTCCAGCTGCTTGTCGAGGCGTTGAAGTACCTCGGTGTTAAGCACTCTTTCTACCCAGGACATTCTTTATAGCCTTTTGTACGTCCACATTTCAACGGCCTCCAATTTCGGCATCCGCATCTGTCAAAGTCCAAGCTTCCATTTCATAAAACAGTATGCTGAACACGTAACAGCAAAGCATTCGGACGCGCAGATGCAAACTTAAATTTCTACTGCAAAGTACCCTACGCATCATCAGGAACGAAGCATGAGCTTGTTCTATTCTGGCACGAATCTCCTGCATGCCGTCCCACTTCCCATTTAGTAGACACCAAAGATATTTAAAAGTTTCTACTTGCTCAATTCGTTGACCGTTAATTGTCAGGTGTCCGTCCACGTTGTTTGATTTGCTAACTGCTAGCCACTTTGTCTTTCTCACGTTCAGGCTAAGTCCGGCCTCTGAGCTTGCAGCCGTCACGTGGCTTACCAGTTCCTGCAGTCCTTCCAGGGAGTCGGCAATAAGAACCGTGTCGTCCGCATACCTCAGATTGTTGATATTAATCCCATTGACAGATCCCCTCGTCACATTCATCCAACGCCTCTTGAAATATCCTGTCGGTACATTTTAACGAAGAAGAAATTTTTTTGCGAACACTTTTTAAACAAATCCATCTAATTCTTGTGTATTTTTGGGTGCTGCAACCATATCAGTGGCCTCGTAGTTTTTTCGCAATAGTTGACGTGCATTTTTTGACATCGGTAGAAAGGATGAAGTACATGTGACGTCACTGCTTGAGATTGGTGCACGTGCTACAACAAATGACATATTTTTTATAAATTTGGTTAACGATTTTGATTTTCCGAGCATTTTTGATTTTTTTCTGAGCTAAGAGTACGCATTTTGACATTTATTTAGGTTTAGAAAACAATATGGTAGTGTTACTAGTGATTTTTAAAGACAAAGTATTAATATTCAAGTGTTAAAAAGTAAGGTTTATGTTTTCTTGCAACATTAAACCGGCGTTACTTAAATATGCCCTGACTAATTCAGTAAAGAGTGCGGTCAATGGAGTTTTTGAACTGACTTGTCAGTTTCTGGAAATTTAATGCCTAATGAGAGCCGATACAAACTTTTGCAAAATATTCTACAAGGCAAAGTGTATGGAACTTGAGGACCAGGCAGACGACAAATATCGTGGCTGAAAAACTTAAGAGCTTGGTTCAACCAGAAAACAACTCAGCTATCGCAGTCAATAAAGTGCGAATAGCCAATATAATAGCCAACATCCGGAACTGATAGGCACTACAAGAAGAAGAATAATTTAGCACTCGTATTACAGATCGTCTTAGCGACACACTTCTTGTAATCAGAATCATAAATTTTTCTCATGCTGAAGCCCCAGTGGATACAAACTACTTTTCATGGGGCTGTTCAGTACGATATACGTTACTTTCGTATGTGATTGTGGAAAAAATTATTTTTGTATTATTTTACGAAGCTTGTCTCAAATAATAGAAATTGTCTCTTTTTCTTTTGCTCTCATTCTGTATAATCTCAATAATATCGTCCGCTTCTGGTTGCTATGAGAATAACAGGCATAACCCCTATTTCCGAGATCTTACGACCTTGTTCTAAGACTTTTAGCCTTTGGCGGCATCCCTCTCTGTTTTGTCTATACGTTTTAGCCGTCCCCATTTCGGTTAAATTGAATGGTATTGTTTTTTTTTTGGTACGGAGATCGACTTTAAAATACAGAAGAAGTTGCAAAGGTTTTGTTTTAAACTTTTTATGCATACACGAACATGGGCGGAAAATCTCGACATAGGAGGCTATCGCACAGATCTACTGTGCTACTTATTATTTTTATGTGTGCAGTGAGATTTTTAAATCGATGAATGCTACCTACCTAGGCGATCGGTTTTATAGCCATTTACCACAAAAATTTAAATAAATAGAAATGCAGGAAAATATACACTGGATACGGGATAAATTCAAAATAATTTTTGAGCCTTTAAAGAATTTGTTGGTAAATCTTAGAGGCCATTGAGCAATATAAAATTAATAGATATGAATCAAGAGGAAATATTGGCTAATAAAGATATTTGGTTGGCTAAAAGTTTAATTGACCCAGAAACGTTTCCAAAGGCTATAATAGATAATCCAGTTGATCCTACCAGAAAAAGGAAACATCATGTTACTTATCTAGAACAACAAGCAAAGGCTAATAAAGAAAGTTTTAGAAAACAAAAATAGGAATTGGAAAATTTAAACTTGTGTCATATTGAGAGAATAGCATTGAAGACGCTATAACAGCGAAAAACTATTGTTAGTAATAATCAAGCATTGTTTATAAAATTTTTATATTGTTACTAACAAATGATTATTGATCATAATAATTAAAAAAAAATTCAGTGGTTATAAAATAGCTCCCGCTTTTGAAATGGTAAAAAAAAGTTTGAAAAAATACGGTTGACATAAACAGAATATTGTTAATGACAATTATAATTTGTTATAAACAATTTGAAATGGTTTTTTATAATAATTTTAATAAAAATATTTATAACAACAATACATATGACATTTTTTTCACTGGGAAGTTAGTCGTGTGGACCTCTCGGGTCGCACCCAGACCACTGATATTTTTATTCATGTAGACGATTAAAACGAATAACATTTTTATGTTCGCAAAATGGAAAAAGAATGATCAAACTTCTTCATAAGAAAGGTTTAACGCTGATGGATTGTAGCAAAAAATATATTTAGTGACGGGATCCATTTGAAATAAAATTGGTAAGGGAGAATACACGTGGTTTTTAACTCACTGTTATTCTGCAAATTAATCCTACAATTAAACAATTAAAAAAATAATTAAATTATAACACAATTTGAAAAATGCACACTGTTCACAAATTGAATTTTCATACATACGTATCAAAAATTTATAATCTCAGTGTTCTGGGTGCGACCCGAGAGGTCCACACGACTAACCTTCCAGTGGAAAGAATGAAAAAATATATGTTTTGTTGTTATAATAATTATTATTAAAATTATTATAAAAAACGATTTTAAATTGTTTATAAAAAATTATAATTGTCATTAACAATATTCTGTTTATGTCAACCGTATTCATTCTAACTTTTTCTTATCATTTTATGAGTGGGAGCTATTTTTAATTGTTTATAACATCTGATTTTTTTTTTTAATTATTATGATTAATAATCATTTATTAGTAACAATATTCAATTGTTATAAACAATGTTTGATTATTAATGGCAATAATTTTTCACTGTTATAGCGTCTTTAATGCTATTCAGTTTCACCAATACCCATCGCATCGCACACACGTTTACGTATAGATAAAACTGGTAGCAACGTACCTCCATTGTTCTTTTCCGCAGTAAAATAAGCGTGTACATTCAATATTAATGCATCTACATCTAAAACACGTTACGGAATTTTCGCGGTCTATTAGGTATACATGCACTACTTGACATTACAATCGGTAATATACGATTTTAATGTAGGTACCCACTACAATAATAACCCAGGATTACTAATTAAATTTTTAGAAATCTAACAAAAAATCTTACTACAAATCTAACAAAAATAAATCAACAAGCCAAGTTAAAGCTTAATAGCTTAGTTAATTAGTGAAATTTGTTTGGATTACTTACCTAAAGCTCATACGATACAAATGTGCGTGCACGTCATCAATGCTCTGTTCGTTTCAAAAATTAATACCAACAATAATAATAAATAAATAATAAAAAATTTATATAATCTCGAACACATCGGGTCCGTCTGTTCGTAATATTTTATTGCATTAATCAAGTCAATGTCTTGTTAAATATTACAATTTCTAAATTATTTTAGACGGGATATAAAATTGCAAAAATTATACATAAATATTTCATTAAATATTACACACAGTTCAAGTTTTATTATGTATCAATAAAAACGTTTTTTCCGATTGAAGATCTATTAGTGCCAGCTAACAGTTGACACTTAATTTATGAGTTGGCAATTTTATATACATTTTTAAGACGTCGTCAAATTGTTTAGGTTTATAATTTAATTTCGACTCTGATAAATTTTGCTTTTATTATTACTAAAATACTGTATGCAAATATGCCAAAAAACTAAATAGTCGCTGCAAAGAACTCGTTGTATCATTAATTGACTATTTTGAGCGAGAAAAATAATGGACCATTACTACCTCTAACGGCTGTACGAGAGGTTAGTTTAAATATGAAACATTTTCGATAACGTCCAGTCCAATCTTTTTTCTTTTAGCGAGTAGCTGAAGCTCTTTAATTTAGTATGAGGACCGTTAGTGGAATTTCACAAACTGTGAAGAACAATTAACCGTTAAAGTCGCCTACAAAAAAGTGTTTTTGTGTAAAAAAAGTTACGAATACCACAACATTAGTGCTATTAGAAATACTATTTACAACATCAAATGATGTTACATACATTAATGTAGTCACAAGCTTTATTGTGAAGCATTTTAACCTGTATTATTTAATTATTATTATTTAATAAAATTATGATCAGTATTATTTTTTTGTTAGTGTCTCTAATTAACTCGTAAGTTGATTCGAATTAAATAAACCATCAATAAACTAACTTGAATAGTTTTTATTCAACACATTTCGTTTAGGTAAAATTCTCAAAGTTTTATTGCAATGTCCTAGACAAATTAATGGTGAAGTATGTTTATTAAACGATCAACAACATAACCTTATTATTTCCCTAATTTCCGTACTACTGACAAAGTCTGGCAACGTTGTTCAAATGTGACCTCAAACTCGCTCTATGACGTGCACTCACATTTGTTTTGTATGAGCTATACCTCTCTTTTTATGTACAATAGATAAAGTTATTAAAATAACATTCTTTACCTACGAAATTTGTTTAAAAATATCAGGGGAATTTACTTTCGTACTTCTTAAATGTACAGTTGAATACTGGTTATCGAGATTCTAAGTATAAACTGTTACCATGTTACGCTGGTTCGACAACTTCGCTCTACTGGGGATTTGCTGGCTTATGTCACTCAGCTCTGGACAAACACTATTGAAAAGTTTGGTGAATCCTGGCAAAAGCCTTGGATATATCTAAAGCCTTTGACCGCGTTTGGCACCAGGTATTAATAAGTAAATTATCTGCCTACGGTCTCCCAACCAAACTTCGCCAATGGCTCTTGAGCTTCATGCAAGATCGCTCCTTACATGTGGAAGTTGACGGTATTTCTTCTGATGCGTTTAAAACCAATGCCGAGGTCCCCCAGGGTTCCATCCTGTCCCCCACCTTATTTCTTTTACACATCAACGACCTCTTGAAAACCACCACAACCCCCATTTACAGTTTCGCAGACGATAGCACACTTGTCTCAACTTTCACATTATATCGATCACTTTCGGTGAATGATACAAATAGACTCCGGCAGGAACAGGTTGATTCCATCAATAGAGATCTTAAAGCAATCGTCGAGTGGGGAACCAACAATCTTGTTCAGTTCAACGCCCAAAAAACACAAAGTGCCACGTTTTCCAAGAAAGTGAATTCCTCAAATCATGCCATCACAATGTCAGGAAATACCATTGAACCAAGTCCCTCCATCTCGATTTTGGGAGTCACGGTGTCCAATAATATGTCTTGGCATGACCATGTTGCAAACATCGCAAAGTCAGCAAGCCAGAGGCTAGGTTTTCTGTGGAAAGCCAGAAAGTTTTTTACTCCTGATCAACTGTTGACGACGTACAAGACTCAAATCCGACCTCTACTGGAGTATTGCTCGCACATTTGGGGTTCAGCACCAAGGCATTCTCTTCGTCTTCTAGATTCCATTCAGAAAAGAGCCATTCGCTTGATAAACAGCTCAACTCTCACAGATACCCTTCACCCTCTAGAATATAGAAGAAGAGCTGCAGACCAGTCATTGCTCTACAGATATTTTTATGGCAGATGCTCCAGAGAAATAAGAACTCCTGTACCACCATTGGCCACATTCGGCCGAAGAACTCGGCACGCTGATCAGTCTCACCCATTTACTCTCAAGATTGACACTACAGAGACCAATCTTCATCAAGAATTCTTCTTTTACAGGGCTGCTACGGAATGGAATAAGCTTCCAAAATCAGTTTTTCCAGAGAACTATGACCTGCAACTTTTTAAAAAGCGTGTCCACAATCATCTCCTTTCTATAATATCCTTTCCCTTTCTAATAGTCGCAGTGCGGGCCGTCCGCGGCCCACACGATAGGTCTACCCTTTTTGCGACTATTTTCATAAAAAAAAAAATGTTTGTCGCTTTCTGCGAACGACGTAGTAAGAGTGAACAGTGAACACGTTATGCTGGAGATTTATTTGTAGTTTTGCAAAAAGGGATTATTAAAACAATTTATCGGGGAATGTTTAATGTAAGTTATAGATTTAGTTACGGTATTCATTACGTACGGATTTTTTTTGTTTAAACATCGTAAGTAAAAAAGTCCAAGTCGTATAGCTTGTTTCCGAACGCTTATTCTTTATGTAGTCAGTTTCAATCACGTCAAACCACGAAATCGGTGCGGTTACTGCGAGCGGATTCAACGGCGAACAGCATTCGTGAAAATATTACAAATATCAAAGGTTAGAGGGTCACCTGATTGCATACAATATATCTAGCAGCCGGCACTGATCTGCATTACGCTTCTCTAGTATATAGAGCGCGGGGTTGATGCGCTCTAATGCGTCATTTCCGAATAGAGCGAGTGCGGTGCAGTCAACTAGAAAATATCGCAATGGCAATCGAAAAAAAGCGCTCGCCGATTCGGAAGAATGAACTAACTGTTCGATTATTCGAAGAGGTTTCGAATTTGTGATGGAATTTCCGTTTGTCTGGCAGATTTTTTTAACGTTTTAACAAACGTGCAATCATCATCAAAGGCTATATTTGCTTTACGACAATACATTTCTAGGACTCGCCGCTTTAGAGACCACTGACAATGAAAATTTTTCGGGGGGTTAGGGGCAATCAGAATTTATAAAGAAAATGTTTCTTTTGTGCATTTCCTGATAGTATAATCAAATATTAACTAAAAATTTCAAGTCAATCCAACGAATAGTTTTCGAGATGTCCCACATTTACTAACGGGCTCTCTGACCTTTGACGGCAGGTAGCCGTTGACAAAGTGCCACGTTTTTTTTAGTTCTCTACTGAGTACTCTGCCAGTGGTCTCTCTACTGGAAAAGTATGCCAGAGCTCAGCCGTAGAGGGTAGAAGAAAAAAATATAAAAGTGAGCCGCGCCACCGACTTAGACGGTACAAGTCGAAAACCCCTAGGTCTTGTAGGTACCAGCAGAGCTACACGATAAACAACAAACAATTATGGTGAACTAGATAAATAAAATTATAGCAAAAATATATTGAAAACTTTACTCACACAATAAATTAAAATACACAGCTCAATAACAAAATTATAACACATATAATCAAAATTAACAGCCAACAATAAATCGAAACTTCAAAATTTACAACTTTATGAAACAACAATAAATCAAAAATCCAAAGTTTACGATTCCATTAAAATAATTAAAACAAAGGTAAGAATGACAAACCTTATCAGGTTACAAAAAAAACATATACTAGTCAACTTTTTACCAATACTTCATCAACGTTCACGAACGGCTGATAATTTAATCACATTTTTTTTTCTTTTTCATTTACATAAAGATTTACACTGTTAAAACAATCGATCTTATTTTAAAAATAATTCTTTTTACGATGGCTGTCCTTCAAAATAGCAATATTGTAGGATATTTACAAATAAGTATGAATAAACGTTTTTACTTGGACACAAAGAACTATTGAGAATATTATTTTAATCAAAGTTCAGCCTTGGCATATTATCCAATGCAATAAATAGTTTTCAACAGTGTACCATATTAATAAATTAAAACAAAACTTAATCGTGGTGTTAAAAATAAGTCACGTCGTTTAAATATACTAAAATAAATCACTTGTAACCTTTGGATACACGAATTCACGAATCCTGTGGCCTACTCCTGGCCGCTTTGAATTATGGAACTGCACCTGGTACTTAACAATGGCTTCACTCCATCAAATCCCGCACGCGGTTATTTTAACTCGACCCCAATAACCAAAATATCCACCACAAAGGCACGACAGAATGGTCAAGTTAAAAATTAAATGGTTTTTCTTCAAAATCCAATTAAGATGGCCCAAATACAGCCAGATATGAAAGAAAAAACCGTAGTATTCTGCTCACGTGTTAATATCAAATCGTTCCAAAACCTCTCACCCGACCTCCACAACTGACACCAAGCGACTATTGTCCACTCCTCACTTCCAGGCCGGATATCAGAAAAATGACACGGGACCCGCGTCAGCCAACCTTTGCAAATCTATGTTCCTAACTCCTAATCGCGTTCGTCCGTGTTGATAGCCAGCCCATCCACACAGAGAAGCAAACCAAACAATAATATAGCTGACAACACATGACAATCGAGGCCAAAAAAATCAAGGCGAAATCTAATACAAATAATCCCACTCCAATTAACAAAATGTCACAGCCATTAATAATTAAATCCTATCCCTACTAGATATGCAACACTATTTACGACGAACAAAATACGGTATGCAAAACTATTTACGAACACCAGACTATCAGAGACACAATTAATAATGAAACGGTAGATGGGAAAAAATAGGCACGTGACAAAAGTATATGAAAATACATACATATAGTCACGCCTTTTTCCCGTAAGGGTAGGCAGAGACCACTTCCTTCCACTTCCGCTACGTCATCTTTTGCTTCCTCTACTTTCATCAGTACTCTCATACATGCTCTTCGGTTGTTGGTACTCTTGACCTGGCCTTTCTTCAAAACAATTTTGATCTGATCGGAATCGATGATCGCCGAAGTCGACCTCTACCGACTTCTGTCCATTCACTCTCGCCTTATAAATTTGTTTCGTCAATCTTCCTTCATCCATCCTTTCTACGTGTCCAAACCATCTAACCATCTTTGTAACCACATCTTCTTTTACACCACAGTGTTTTCTTATCTCACTATTCTTAACTTTATCCAACCAAGTCACTCCGGCTATACTTCTCAGACTACTCATATCCGCAGCATTAATCCTATTTTCATGCTTCTTCTGCCAAACCCAGCATTCACTACCATACATAAGTGTGGGAACCAACACTCTTTTATGGACAGCCTTTTTGCCTTTTTTGACACGTTTTCGCTCTTCATAAAGCTATGCAGTACCCCATTTTTTTTGCAGAGGTGGAGAAAATCCTTTACGGAGAAGTTATAAGTCTTTCAGCTCAAGGTCAGGTCTACTTACTAAAAACTCCACCCCTATTTAGGTCCGTCTGGCTATTGCCTCCGGTGACACTAAGGCCTGTTGGCCCATTGTATCTTGCCTATGTTTTATATCATTGTACCCAATCCAGTACTTTCGTTCCTTGTACATGTTTGTACAAGTTATGTACTGGGTGGGAGCAGTATAGTTCTGGGTCCACGGTTGGCTGCCAAAAGATTTCCTGTCTTCTGCGGTCCAGTCCTTTTATGACACGGTCCTTTGATTTATTCTTTCCCGTGTTTGTTTCCTGGTCTGTTTTCCCAGTAATATTTGTGTTTTTCCCCAATCCAGTTTTTTACAGATACTCTTACTGTACGCTGCAGTACCCCATTAATTTGTTTTTCTTTTAACACCCTTCGCTTAATGGTACCGTCATACTTTCCATCTCTCATAAACTTTGAACCCAAGTATAAAACTTATTTACTTGTTCCACTCTTTCTCCCTTAATCAGAACCTCACAGTTTGTCATGCTTTCTTCTCTTTCAAAAACCATTACTTTAGTTTTACTTACGTTTATTTCCATCCCTTTAATTTTCAGGGCATCATCCATAACATTTACCATCGCCTTCCATTTCTCTTCAGATGACCTTAATGTGACTTAATCATCGGCGTAAAGAAGGCATTTGACGATCAAATCATTCATTTTAAATCCATACGTATTAAACTACCGCTCACCCCATAAATAGACAATGTTGACCAAAATTCACTCCTCACCACTCTGTCATTGGCAACATAACTTTGACAATATCCCTTATTGAAAAAAACTGAGGCCCGCACTATCTCTTGTTCAGTTAAATTCCTTACTTGATTTATTTTTCGAGGTCAAAAATGAAACAGTCTACCACAAAAAATGTATAACTATCAAAAAATAAACAATTTATAAGCTTAATTATAACGGAAATAAGTAATAAATAATTACTGCAAAAAATTGTTTATATTCTAACGAATATTTTAAAACTTTAAATTTAAACTAATTGTTTTGATAGCTGTCATTAACAACGAGAAAAAATATGCATAGCCTACTAATTAAATACTCGATTAACTTCAAAAACTGACATAAGAAAAAGATATAGTATATTACACTAGGAGGGCAAAAAGTTGAAATTCCTGCACTGCGCGAGACGAAGCCGAGGGTATCATGACGCGCAGTTCAGGGCTTTCAACTATCTGCTCGTGTGGTTTATACTATTTTTCTCCCCACTGTGCAGAAAGCGTCACTTTCGGCCCGCTACGCAAACCGAAGTTACCGCTTTTCGCCTACGGTACAGTATGGAGAAAAATAGTATACACACCACGGGCATTAAAGTAAAAAATGTCTCAGAACACATATATAATGTAAAAGAAAAGGGGGGTTGTGTGTACTGTGATATACAATATATCAAGAGTTAAACAAAAGGATATAGTACACCAAAAGTTTTTATAGGCGCCAAGCCATCATCAGGAGAAATTTTTGTCACACATTTGTTTACCAAAGGCTAAACATAAAGAGGACATGAATATAGCTCAACAATGAACATTTCAAAATGAACAAAATTTTTTATAGAATTGTAACTAAATTACATATTTAAAAGACCTGTACATTTTATCATTTTAAATTTTTTTTAAAACATGAAAACATTGAAATTAAAATCAAGTTAAGGTATGACTACTGACAACCTTTTTTTTTTTTGGTACATTTTTTGAGGTTTTGACACGTGCAAGTACAGGAGTAATTTTTTCTTTTAAACACCTTGAAACAAATCATATGTTCAGTAAAAGGATCATCCTTTACTTGCTGAGTTTTTTGTATTTGTCAACCAGGAATGCCATATTCCTTTATACGAGGGCGGTTTGATAAGTCAGTGACTTTTTGAATAAAACAAATTTTTTTATTCCCTCCAAATAATAGGTTTTTTCAAAGCTCTCAAAATACGCGTTTGTTTTGGTGATGACTTCTTTATTCGACTCAAATCTCTTACCGCCCAGCCATTTCTTTTGATTGGAAACAGAAAATAGTCGCAGGAGGCTAAATCTGGAGAATATGCTGGATAGGGTAGCAGTTCGTATCCCAATTCGTGGATTTTGGCCATCGTGACTAGACAAGTGTGCACACGTGCATTGTCTTGATGGAACAGCACTTTCTTCTTCTTAGCCAAATGCGGCCGTTTTTGCTTCAAATCAACGTCGAATCTGTTCAAAAGCTTTGAATAATATTCGCCGGTGATCGTTTTACCTTTTTTGAGGTAATCGATGTGAATGACACCGCGTACATCCCAAAAAACTGTGACCATGACCTTGTTGGCTGACAGACTCTGTTTCGCCTTCTTTGGTCCACGTTCACCCCGAGCAACCCACTATTTCGATTGTTCCTTGGTCTCTGGCGTGTTGTGATGGATCCATGTTTCATCCACAGTAACAAAACGGCGCAAAAATTCGTCCGGATTACGGCTGAACATCGCTAAACACTCTTTTGAAGTGGTCACACGATTGCGCTTATGGTCGAGTTTGTGCAATCGCGGTACCCATCTCGCAGAGAGTTTTTTCATGTTCAAATATTCGTGTAAAATATGATGTACCCGTTCAGTTGAGATACCTACAGCATGAGCCAACTCACGCACTTTCATTCTCCGATCATCCAATATTATTTCATGGATTTTATCGACGATTTCCGGCGTGATCACTTCTTTTGGGCGACCTGGACGTTCGGCGTCACTAGTGCTGGTACGACCACAACGGAACTCTGTAAATCACTTCTTAACCATTAAAATTGATGGTGTCGAGTCCCCGTAGTATTTATCAAGTCTTTCCTCAGTTTCAGTGATGGATTTTTTACGTAAAAAGTAATGCTTAATCAGCACACGAAATTCACTTTTTTCCATTTTCATAAAAATTCACGAGGTTGTCTGCTTTGAACGGCTATCAAATACCAACTGCACGACGTAGCTTGCTCAAAATTAGAAAGTTGTTCACTGATAGATTATAGTTGACGGCAGCACTGTTGCATTTGGAGTAACTGCGCGGGAAATTCAAAAAGTCACTGACTTATCAAACTGCCCTCGTAGTATAACAGAAAAGGGGGGTTGTGTGTACTGTGATATACAATATATCAAAAGTTAAAAAAGGGCTATAGTACACCAAAATTTTGTTCATCTTGAAATGTTCATTGTTGAGCTATAGTCATGTCCTCTTCATGTTTAGTCTTTAGTAAACAAGTTTGTGACAAAATTTCTCCTGATGATGGCTTGGCGTCGAAAACGTTTGAGAATTGGCTTGTAATAATTAAAAATTTTGGTGTACTATAGCCTTTTTTTAACTGTTGATATATTGTACATGTATAATGACCTCAGCCAACAAACACGTGCTTTGAGACATTTCTTACTTTACTGCCCTAGATATGTAATATACTATTTCTTACTACCTACCCGGTCAAAAGTTCGAAAACAATTGCAAGTCTGCATTGAAAGATCGCTCCACTCCGCTCGTGCCGCAAATGTACGAACAGAACCTTTGAAACGAGAATTTTACATGCAGGGACATAGAGACCAGTGTACGCGATTAAGTTTTTCCTCCTGTCATCATAGAGGGCGCGAGTATAGCTTGACTAATGCATGAAAATTAGACTTTCTGCCGTAAAATCGGAGCCGGAACTACGTACTTTCGACCGAGTTGGTAAGAAAAATTAATTTTTTGAATTATTTCATATTTTTGCGTTAATTTTGTACAGGAGTTTACCAATAACTGTCAATAATTTAATTCAATATCACTACTTAAAAATACTTCTTACTTCCAAACTAGACTTATTAATTTAACTGAACTAATACACGTTCTTATATAACGCAATTGAGCATTCACCAAATTTTTAAAAAATATGTTGAATACGGCAAATCTTCCTTAAAATTCTCGTTCATTTACCATAAAATCGAATGATTCATTAACCAGGCATTCGTAACAATATTTAGTTGACATAATAATTGCTGACATTACAATTTTCCTCCATTTGCTGCGGTTCATCATAAGTTCTTCTGGTCGTTGGACATTTAGGGCCCGTAAGTTCGCTGCAATACTATCTTTCCATCGCATCCTTGGCCTTCCCAGCGGCCGCTTTCCTACCGGGGTCTCTTCCCACACCAGTTTTACGACACGTTGGTCTTGTCTCTTCACATGTTCAGCCCATCTCAACCTCTCTGCCTTTATAATTTTTACTATATCTGGTTGGTTATATAGTTCTTGCACTTCCCTGTTAGTTCTAATTCTGTATTGTTGTGTGGCGTTGTCCTTGATTGGTCCATAGATCCTTCTAAGAATTCTTCGTTCTACGATTTTCACATGCAAATGTCATTATAGGTCTTATAATTGCATGATAAATTTTTACTTTCGTACGGCGGGTTACATTTTTCGATTTTATTATTTTTTGTAGTGCAAAACAGCAGCGATTGGCTCCCTGAATTCTGTTGTTAATCTCTTGTGTTATATTGGTATTTGAGGTGATTGTAGCTCCCAAATATTTAAACTCATGGACCCATTCAAAATTATAGTCGTCTATTGTCACATTTTGTCCTATCCTGTCTCATCGTTCTGTTCTTGTTGTAAACATGTATTTTGTTTTATCTTCGTTTATTTGTAGGCCAACCTTCTTTGCAGAATTTTCCAGTTTAATGAACTCTTCCTTAACGTTGATAGTTGTATTTCCTACTATGTCTAAATCGTCAGCGAAAGCTACTACAATGCGCGGACCCTGATTTCCAAATAGGAGCGTTTCTATGTTTGCCCTTCGTACGATGCCTTCCAAGGCGATGTTAAAGAGGAGTTTGAGACCACCGTTGATTGGAAAGAAGGTTGACAATTTTCCTTCAAGTCTTACTGCGTTTGTAAATCCCTCTACACAAGCTTTTGTGAGACTGATCAACTTTTTCGGTACGCCCAGTTCTGCCTTGGTATTCCACAATTCCACTCTTAGGATGCTATCATATGCTTGCTTAAAATCTATAAAAAGCTGATGCAATGTTTTGTTGTATTCCTAACACTTCTCCATCAACTGCCTTATAGTGAAAATCTGGTCTACTGTTGATCGATTCTCTCACTATATGCTAATTATGTGTCGAATGAATTTATGAATTCACAATTTACTAAAATTTCATTGAAGTATAATATCTACTTATAAGATTTACACAATAACCCATCCAGGATGATGAGTCGAATAACCTCGAGTACTTACCTCGAAAATATTTATACATTTACTTTAAAGTCGGCCCGTTGTCGGCACAAATTTCTATTGTCTCATACTCTAGCTTTAATAGAATTCACATCATGATCTAAGTGACTTTACATGATGCATTCAATTCCGAAGCAAATTGCCGAGGTATGTATACGACGTGAAATGTTACAGTTATCGCTTTTAATAACCTCTTGTGTTTGCCACTATGCCATTACCTCTTTCCTTCCAAGTACCGATATTTAAAGTTTTGTTGGTTAAACGTTCCGTTTGTATTTGTTCTATTTTCTCGTTAAATTTAAAATGACGACGGTAATATTTCAGTTTTTTTTTACAATCGAGATAACAAGAACTAGATGCAGAAAGTAAAAAAATAAAGAGGATTAAAATTAGCTATAGGGAGCAAGTGTTTGGTAATGACAGAGAGGATGATGCACAAATTAAAAAATAAAAAAAAAAGTCAAAATTAAGAAACAGAAAAGGGGGGTTGTGTGTACTATGATGAAAAGGGAGGTTGTGTGTACTATGATATACAAGATATCAATAGTTAAAACAAGGCTATGGTACACCATGGTACAGGGCTGCTACGGAATGGAATAAGCTTCCAAAATCAGTTTTTCCAGAGAACTATGACCTGCAACTTTTTAAAAAGCGTGTCCACAATCATTTCCTTTTTATAATCCCTTCCCCTTTTAATAGTCGCAGTGCGGGCCGTCCGCGGCCCACACGATAGGTCTACCCTTTTTGCGACTATTTTCATAAAAAAAAAACTATAATGACTATAATCAAGTTTAATGAACTTGATTTTAATTTGAATGTTTCCATGTTTTTAAAAAATTTTAAATGATGTAATTTAGTTACAATTCTATAAAAATTTTTGTTCATCTTGAAATGTTCATTGTTGAGCTATAGTCATGTCCATTTCATTTTTAGTCTTTAGTAAACAAATTTGTGGCAAAAATTTCTCCTGATAATGGCTTGACGCCGAAAACGTATGACAATTGGCTTGTAATATCTTTTGCTAGAACACAATACAATACAGACTGATCTGGACTTTTTAAGTGAGTGGTGTTTTAACTGGTTGCTTCCCTTAAATCTGAATAAATGTGTGGTACTACACCTTGGCAAAAATAACCCGTGCTTGCAGTATTCACTTTACGGACAACGTCTTGCTCCAGTATCAGCTTATGTAGATTTAGGTGTTACAGTCACATCAGATTTAACATGGTTCGAACATATTTTCAAGATTTCATTTTTAACTTCTATAAAGCTTTACAAAACGTATGTTCGTCCGTTGCTTGAATATGCGAGTATAGTGTGGTGTCCAGTACTCATCCGAGATCAAAACCTGTTAGAAAAAGTTTTTTTTATTACACTCCTAATTTGTATCTCGTTTAATAATTATTTCGCATTAAATATTTTGTTTACTTATGTATCATTTTGTAAATAGGCTCTCATAGGCTCAGACCTCAGCCTTCATTGATATGTAATAATAATAATTAAAAATTTTGGTGTACTACAGCCCTTTTTTAACTATTGATATCTTGAAAATTAAGAAAGGCTCTTGCTTAGAAGTAATAATAAAAAACTGTTTATTGATAAATTAATAAACCTAAATAAAGTAAAAAAAATAGATACAAGACATACATAAAGAAGAACAAATAAAATTAATGGATATATGTGTTTGGCGATAATAAAAGACAGTTGTTCGATGATAAAACTAAGAGAAAATAAACTGAAAAAAGTTGATGTAAGCTAATTAACCAAAATTAAGTAAAGAAGAACTAAATGCTATCTATGACCTATTTAAAAAATTCTTCAAACGTAATAGTAAAAAAGGTTTTTTGAATTAAAAAAATGTTTATATTTTCTTGTCGGTTTTGAGATCTTTGTCCTTCTAAGTGCTTTACCTTCTAGGTCTTTCTGTGTTTTTATTTTAAATTATTTTTTAAACTTAATATATAATTTGTTTTAAGGAGTATAACTTACATCTATCAAATAAAATATTAATTTAAAATTAATCTTATAGTTACTTGTCGTTGAATTGTTATTTTCGTTCTCAATGCTCCATTATCCTTGGAAATTTCATTTATACGGACGATGGAGTTTTGAATTGGTTGCTTTCAGGTTTTAACGAAATATTAAAGTTAATTTTTTTTCCTATACAAATTTCCTTGGCTTTGATGTACATTAATTTGTGAATTTTTTGTTAGAAAAAATCTCGAGGATCACTACAAATTTATTAAGCTACTTTCAGAATTGCACGTAAAATGTTATCGTTCAATTATTGTGTCTAATTCCCAAACAAGTCACTCACAATTTTAATGTCGACTTTCTCACAATAACTTTGAACGTAATAGTCTTAATTTAAATAATAATTTTTTGGATTAACTTTAGCACCTTTGTGTGTTTGTATGTTTAATAATTAATTTTGGTAAATGAAGGCGACGTAATTAATATAAGAGACAACATTTTTTACTTTAAACATTCGGTATGAGGTAATGGAAAACCGCTGTGGCTTTTTAAGTTAATATTCAACACAGTTTTAGTTTAATTTGAAACGACACACACACACACACACACACACACACACACACACACTCTTCCGGTATTTTTGAATCCACTACTTTCAACCCCGAGCGAGGGTAAGAATTACTCCAAAATTTTTAAATGGCATTGGGGGTCGAATAAGATGTCTTTTGAAAGCTCTGACAATTCTTTTTATAATAGTCCTTAAATTTCACATTTTCTCCCAATACTTTAAAGTTCCAATATTTTAGTTGCTTACCTACTACCTAATTGATTAAATGTTCAAACTGATGCCTGCCCGTTTCCATACAATAATAAAGATTTTGTTCAAAACGTTCACGCACTTTCCGAAGAATTTCTGGAGTAATTCGATGGCACTCGTCAACGATTCTTTGACGCAAATCTTCCAACGACGCTGGTTGTGTTTTATAGATTTTACTTTTCAGATTTCCCCACAAAAAGCAATCGAGGTGCGATAAATCTGGCGATCGTGGAGGCCATTCGATGCTGTCTTTTCTCCCAATCCAATGCCGTGAAAAACGTTGGTCTAAATACTGACAAACAATCGCCGCATAATGCGTAGGAGCATCGTCCTATTGAAAATAAAAATGATCTTGGTCATACTGTGAATAATTTCGAAATAAATTCTCACATTTAAAATCTAATTTTCAATAAGTAATGAGCGGAATTTTAAAATTTAAAGAATGTTGTATAGAGAATTATAAGAGCTTTTGAAATACATCTTGTTCAACCCACAATGCCATTTAAAAATGTTGGGGTAATTCTTACCCTCGCTTGGGGTGTAAAGTAGTGGACTTAAAAATATCGGAACAAAGTGTCCCCCTTTAATCAAAAATCGATGGGTCTGAGCGTTTTTCTAAAACGTTGTCGAGGTACCTGCAAATGGCTCTGTTTGGTCTTCGGTTAGCCACCCTGTATATATGCTTAATAAGTGTACTATTGACATCATATCCCGAGATTTTTTTTTATCTGGTATAATCCAGGATTATGAGGATTCAAAAAAACGACGAAGCACTTAGAGAAAAGGTAGATGGAGCACTTGCGCTTCGTTTATATAGGGTGTGTCATGTGACAGTGGCCTATACCAACTTTCTTATTTTAAATACAACCCCCTGTATAATATTTATTTTTTGGATTATTCAGAAAATTCTAGACATAATTCATATACAATGTCCCATACCTATCTTTAACTGATTCGGAAATATTGAGTGTTTTCAGATGTATTACAAAAATTAACATTAAAAAAAGAAAATTATTTTATTTCACAAATAATGTAAAAAAAAAAAAAAACATTAATATCAATGTAAGAGATGTTCAAAATGTTCGCCGCGAACGTCTTGGCAACATGCTAATCTGGTATAGAAATGTCTTCTAACGTTACTCAACATCTCAGGCGTGATTGATCTAATCGCAAGCGTGATTCGTCTTTTTAAGTCATGTAAGATCAGGAGATCGTGCTGGCCATTCTATCGATCCGCGCCTCCCTATCCACTGATTTGGAAAATTTTGGTTCACGTACTGCCGGACATTGATTTGGTAATGGGGCGGTGCTCCATCTTGCTGAAACCATAGTATATTGGCAGGAACATGTGGGTTTGCTGGATCAGGATATAAGTTTGTCAAAGTTGGCACGACATTATTTTCGAGCAGTTCTAAATATTTATCTTCATTCAAATTGCCATCAATGAAAAAGGGACCTACGATATGATTTCCAACAATTCCTGCCCAAAAATTAACTTTTTCAGGATATTGCGTATGTTCCTCTCATCCAGTGAGGATTCTCATTAGACCAATAGCGGTAATTTTGACGATTAACATGACCGTGAAGTGTAAATGTGCTCTCATCAGAAAACAAAACATCTTCTAATTGGATCACATTGTTATCTAACATTTCCATCATTTGTTCACAAAAATACGTTCTCCTGTCGAATTCGTCTTCCATGAGCACCTGAGTTGGCATCATTTTATAGGGATGCATTTTAATTTCCTTAAATATTCAAAAAATTGATGTGTGGCTAATGTTGAACAGTAAGGCTGCTTTTCGACCAGAATTATGTGGGTTTTCTTGAAACTCAAGCATAACATCCAATTTCGCATCATCGCTTAGATCATTGGCAACTACTTTTTTTGCCTGTCTTACATGAGCTCGCGAAACTGTTTTTCTATTTTGCTAATTGTTCCTTGGGATATAGGCGACAAATTTGGAAATTTTTCGTGAAATAAGCGAGAAACTTTCATTTGTGTCCGTGTGTTATCTCCATAACCAATCATTTTTCTGATATTATTACGTACAGTTAACGAAATTCAAACGACAATAGCACTGACACTGATCACTACTGTCATGCAGACAGACAAGTTGCTAAGGCTTTTATACGAAAATAAACAAAACTGCTCAGAATCTTGGCGAGTACTTAAAGCACTTAGAAGAAACAACAGAGAAAAAGTTCGAATATCATATATCAAAGAACAGGAGTGGGAACGATATTACAAAGATCTACTCACGGAGACTAGGCCCCAATTTATGAGAAATGAAGAAATATCAGCAGATGAAAACGAACAAATTACTCTAACATTACCGGAAGTCAAACGTGCTATAAAATCTATGAAGAACAGGAAATCTAGCGGTCCAGGAGGAATACCATCGGAATTAATTAAATACGGAACTGAGAAGTTGGGGCGAATGATACACGCAATGTTCCTCAGAGCACTAAATGGAGAAGAACTACCAGATGAATGGACGGAAGCCTACATAACGTCTATCCATAAGAAAGGAGAGAAAAAAAAGTGCGAAAACTACAGGGGAATCAGCGTGATAGCTTCGATGGGCCGACTATTTGGAAAAGTCGTCAAACAAAAATTAGAAGAACAGATACAAGGAAAAGTTGATGAAGATCAGGCAGGATTTACGGCTGGAAGATCATGTATGGACCATATATATACAATTCAACAACTCATAGAGAAAAAAATGGCCAAGAACAGAGAGGTACATTTTGCATTTGTGGATATCCGAAAGGCCTATGATTCTGTCCCTCGGTCTAAAATCTGGGAAGCCATGTTAGAAATGGGTATAACGCAGAGAATTATCAGAACAGTCCAAAATATGTACAAAAAAAATACCGTATGGATTAAAGAGGGAAATAAACTATCAAATGCCTTCAAAACAACTAAGGGTCTCCTCCAAGGATGCTCAACATCACCCACACTATTCAAAATATTTCTACAACAGACACTAAGACCATGGAAGAGAAAATGTGCAGGAATGGGAATACCAATTAGAAATGATCATCTGTATACTCTAAGCTTTGCCGATGATCAAGTAATCATAGCTCAAGATGAGGAGGATTTAGGTTTTATGATGCGGAAACTAGAGGAGGAATATGGGAAAAATGGAGTGGAAATCAACCTCGAAAAGACCCAATATATGTCAACGGCACAAGACAGGATATATCACCTAGAAATAGATGATAACCGACAGATCTCAGGAACAGACAAATTTAAGTACCTAGGGTTTATAATATCAAAAAGTGGAACAACAGAGGAAGAAATAAAAAATAGACTAGGTCAAACTAGGGCATGTATTAATCAATTAAACCCAATATTATGGGATCGCCACATAACCAAGACTAATAAAACAAGAATATTCAATTCAATAGTTCGCAGCATAATGACTTACGGAGCTGAAATGTGGGTGATCAACAAAAAAAACAAAGGGAAGATTGTAGCCACAGAAATGGACTTTTGGAGAAGGAGTTGTGGAGTGAACAGATTAGATCGAATAAGAAATGAGGAGATCAGGAGAAGAATGGAGGTAAAAAAAGACATACTAGAACACATAGAGGAAAAGAAACTAACGTGGTACGGACATGTTAGAAGAACTCCGGAGGATCGCTGGATACACCGGGTAACTGAGTGGAGTCCATTAGGCAGACGAAAGAGAGGTCGACCAAGGCGATCATGGAGAGACGAAGTGGATGAGGCGATGGAATTAAGAAACCTGCAGGACGGAGACTGGCAGGACAAGGACAACTGGAGACAAGGGCTGAAAGCAGGAAGGCAGCGACAGCTGTAGATATCCTGGATTATATATATAAACAAAACTGTTTTTGTATTTTTTTTATTTCATATCAGTAAAAAGGAACCCATTAATGGTTTTTGCTTATTTTCTCAATATTAAGAGCTAAATGGGAAATAAGTATTGAGTGCAATGTAGCGAATTTGTGAAATAAAAGAATTTTCTTTTTTAATGTTAATTTTTGTAATACATCTGAAAACACTTAATATTTCCGAAACAGTTGAAGATAGGTATAGGACATTGTATATGAATTATGTCTAGAATTTTCTGAAGAATCCAAAAAATAAATAATATACAGGGGGTTGTATTTAAAATAAGAAAGTTGATATCGGCCACTGTCACATGCCACACCCTATATAATTATTTTTTTTTGAAAAAAATGCGCATCTAAAAATTCAAATCGACATGTCCAAGCGTTTTTCCCAACACGCTCTCATTTATTCGTTATCGAATTTATTCCATTTGGCTGTTCCACACTGTATAATAATTATGAAAAGAGAAAAATTAATACTATTGACGGAATTTTATAAATATTGTTCATTAACGTTTTTTTAAAAGTTTGACTTCGTATTCCGTTACAAACCTTTCTAAAATTATTTTTTCGGATTATTGCGTAGGGACAAAGTGTTCGTATAAACTGAGGTGTTATGAAAACCCAACCCGGTAGCAGCAGAAATGGATAATTAATGAGACAGCATTTGTCTTGTGAAGCTTAGTAATGCCGAAAGAAAAGGTTTAGACCCGGTCGAAGTATATTTGTATGGATAATAAGTGGGAGATAATTTTATGCTATAAAATGGGATAGAAACAAAGGTTGCAATTATAAGTTCACAGGCATAATTTACTTTCACAGATAAATTTCATCAAGCACTCGTAGATAATTTTTTGATTAAGAGATAACAGATAACATATATTAAAAGGTGGAAAAATATTGTTTTTTATTAAATTCGTTACCAGATTATGAGTGTCAGGTGCATATAAATAAACATTCAAAGAAAATATGATTTAGATCACCTTCTACTTGGCATTCAGGACACAGTTTGGAGTTAAAGACATTTATTTTATATAAATGAGAGGGGTAACAAGCATGTCCAAATTTCAACCTAATTAAGGTCGTTATGTATTTCCTAGGAACAGAAAAATCCTTAAAATTGGTTGGGTATTTTAGGTTGAATTAGTGCATACTGCTTATAATTTTTTGCTGTTATAAATGCATCTGTATTGCAGAGTTTATACTCCCTGGTCGTACCATCCTTAATAGATTTTTTTGCTAACAAATCAACATGTTCATTATCCTTAAGGCCTATATGGGCCTTAACCCACAAAAAATTAACAATTTTGCTGTTTCTATGGATGTCTGCTAATAAATTTTTTATCAAGCAAGATATAGGAATTTGAATTACTACATGGAGATTGGGAGATTTGATAGCAGATAGAACAGAGAGAGAATCAGATACTTTTGTAAGTTTAACTTTTCAGGAATGTCCAAACTTGTTGACAGACGTCTATTTGATCCTGAAAAAGATTTTTGGTACCATCTTCGCACAAAACCTTTATATTTTTCAAATCGCCGAACAAAATATTTTCAACTGTTTTCGCATACAGCAAAGAATGCTTTATGGAATAAAATTGTTTATAAAAAGTCCAAAAAAAAAATGTTAAAGAGTAGGTAATATAGTAAATATTTTTTAACATTTTTCTACTCTTCTGTCGCAAAATTTACAAAACGACTTACAATAAAATGGGATATGAGTATAATGAAAAACGTATTTTGAGCTGCATAATAGAAAAAAACATATTTACATTAACGTGTGTAATCTTCTTTTTCTTCTTTTTTAATTATAGGCTACTGCCTCTTTATAGGGAAGAATCACGGAGTGGGCGACATCTATTATTAATCGTATGAACTTCTCGAGGTGTGAACAACAAACTAAACTCCATTTGTTTATACGGGTGAAAAGTGAACTTTATATATTATTTTGTGCAATTCAAGCATTGAAAGTGTTATATTTGAACGATATTTTGTAAAGAATTGGTGTTAATAAACCACAAAAACCGAAAATGCAAGGAATTAAAAAAAGTGATATGGAGATAAAATCGCGGAAAATATGCTCTGTTCCACAATGCTCTACATATGGCATATCAATTATATCTTTGCATAAATTTCCTTCAAATCTTAAGGCAGCTCAGAAATTGAAGATGATCTTAAAGATAGGAAAACAAATCTCAAAGTTTGTTTGTTTGCAGCAAATACTTTGTGAAAGATGATTTTTTCAGTGGTAAGGTTGATATTGTTATCCAATTATCTATCATTTTATTTGTTATTATTCATATTGACTTTAGCAACACAGAGAAAGCATTTTCCTAGCCAGAACCTTCCAGTGTTGAAGTATCAACATTCCATAATTAAGAAAGATATAGAAGTGACCGAAGTTAGTTGGATTATTATAAATAATCTTCAATTGGTCGAGCACGTTCACCCACATAATACAATATGTCCGAAATTGATATTTCGACTTTTATAGGCATTGCAACAAGAATTCCAGGGACAACAGAACTGAAAAACTGTGAAAACAAACCGAAATTGATACCTGAACACACCTGGTCTTTATTGGCATTTAACAAGAATCCACCTACAATAAAACTAAAACGTCGAAAACAAACCCTAAATCCTGCTTTAATCCAATAGTTTAATACGAAATATCAACTCAAATTTCTGAGATAACTAAAATTTCCTCCAATAAAAACTTTGTTTTTACAAGTGATTAAATGACAGAATATTTGTTGTTCACACCTCGATCCGATATTTTGTCATTAACAGCGCCATCTTGCGTTACTTGATTTTTCTCTATTACCAACCCGGGATATTATATAACTAAGCTGGGTAGAAAATTCATCATGATTCCACCGAACGGAGACTGAAGCTAGTTAACGTCGCGGTGGTCATAATCTCACAGAAACTTATATGTTGGAATTCAAATTAAAACAAATATTCTAACAATAATTACTCAATAAATAATTGCAAATCTCTTTAAAATTGTTAGATTAGTAATAAAGTAATGTAATAAAACTTATTTTGGTATTTTAAATATTTATTTATTAAAAAATAGGATTTGTACTAATGAGACATTTTTTTCTCTGTTAGGTTGCCGAATAACCCTACTTGACAATAAACAAAGTAGTTCACGCGTATATGCTTAAGCGAGAATATGTAATTATGTTGAAAAAGTAAAGGTGAAGTTGGGTGGTTTAAATCGGCACAAGACATCCGCTTCGTTGGAAATAAAGTGGGGAACTTTAACAGGTCTCTTTCTTCAATAAATCGTCTCTACATACGTACATACAGTAACATATTGTTACAAATCCGGTCCTGTCAGCAACCGAAAGGTCGACGGCGTCGAGGGTCCGTGTTCGACCGCTCTCCTTTGTTGCTGCCGACGGAGTCTAGGGAAGTCGCGCAATGTCTCGAATCCGCGTCAAATAATGGGGAAATAGGTAGAAATATCTGGAACTATGATATCGGGAATATAAAAGGGGAAACGATTATAACGATGATTAGTATTAGCTTATGTGTTTACGAATTATTAAATGTAAATAGTTATATAGAGTTGTATAAGATGTATTGCTAAGTGAATATCCAAGTGGTTAATAAAAATAGAAATTATTGTATTGAAATAAACATTGTTTTGCTATTGGATCGAGAGTTTTAATCGCCGAACCCAAGATAGAACTAAAAATCGAACCAATATTCTTTCCGTATGGGTAGACAGAGACTACTTTTTTCCACTTTCTTTGGTTCTCACTTACGTCTTTCGCTTCTTCTACTTTTATCAGCGCTTTCATACATGCTCGTTGGTGCTAGTTGCTAGTTTTCTTGACCTGACCTTTTTTTAAAACAATTTTGATTGAGATATGTTCGCATAGGTTGACCTCTACCGACTTGCTCTTGCACACTCGCCAATCTTTTTTCATCCATCCTCTCTTCTTTTTTTTTACCTTGGTTTCCACATTTTCTTTCACGCCGCATCAGAGTCACTCCGCCTGTACTTCTCAAACTACTTATCTTAGCAGCACTTATCTTACTTTCAGTCTTTCGTAAACTTTGAGCCCAACTATACAAACTCGTTCACTTGTTCCACTCTTGTTTCTTCAATCAGCATCTTGACGTTTGTCATGCTATCTTCTCTTTTAAAAACCAATATTTTCGTCTTGCGTATATTTACTTTCATCCCTTTAATTTTTTGGGCATCATGCATAATATTAAACGTCGCCTGCAACTCCCCTACAAATTATGCTAATATGACTTGATCATTGGCGTTAAGGAGGTATTTGACAATAAAATTATTTATTATAGGCATTATATTAATGCCCAGTACCACAATACCGGTTTAAACTAGTATCAAGTCAATGTCAAAAAAGGCACGTCTGGCTGTGCATAGAGGTGTGTTGGTTCCTACACTTACGTATGGTAGTGAATGTTGGGTTTGGCAGAAGAAGAATGAATACAGGATTTATGCTGCGGACACGTGTAGTCCGAGAAGTATAGCCGGAGTGACTCGATTGGATAAAGTAAAGAATAGTGAGATAAGAGAACGCTGTAGTGTAAAAGAAGATGTGGTTACAAAGATAGATAAAGGAATGCTTAGATGGTTGGACACGTAGAAAAGATGGATGAAGGAAGATTGACGAAACAAATTTATAAGGCGAGTGTGAATGGACGGAAGTCGGTAGAGGTCGACCTCGGCGAACATATCTCGATCAGATCAACATTGTTTTGAAGAAGGGCCAGGTCAAGAGTACCAAAAACCGACGAGCATGTATGAGAGCACTGATAAAAGTAAAGGAAGCAAAAAATGTGTTTAAGAACCGTAGCAAGTGGAACTTGACTAACGCCGCTGACTAAATGACTTACATTTTACGCCAAATAAATGTATGTTTGTCATTATTGTTTATTAAATTAGTAACCATCGTAATGATAAGTGTTTCCTCGTGCGATACGGTTTGTTTTTGTGGGTAATTGCCCCAAATCCGGTGGCATCGTAGCCTTTTTAACAAACGATAGCTGCAAGTATCGATTTTTTAAAAAGTAATGGATATAAATGAAGAAAATAGAAGTTCTCTAGCAGGAAGTAGCCCTGTCAAAACCACAAAAGATTCAATTTGGATAGTTGTTGTCGTTGGTGCGAGATGATTCGTTGCATTCACTGCCAAAATGTTTTGAACTTTACGCCAGGAACGGTTTTGGTTTTCGCGCAAGACTTTCGATCACTTAGTATTTCGATTTAAAATAATACAATATAATAAAAGAATTTAAAAAAACTAATAAAATGATTACTTTAAGGTCATTATTTTACGTCTGCGAATCTTAAAAATACTACTAGTAATAAGAAAGTTAACTTTTTGCAAACTACATGCCAACGAAGCAAAGTATTTGAACATGAAGTTGAATGCAAGTAAAGAAGAAATGTAAACAGCTCGAGTTCCAATAAATGAATTTTCAATTAACGTTGAAAGCGGTTCTAGTTGTAAACAAATATAGAGAATTGTATAATGTCAAAAGCAAAGTCCGTTTTAGTTTCATCAACAAGTAACTTTCCTTGTAATTTATTATGATTCAGTTTGGTTGTTTAGTGATTTTACATAAAAAGAGGTAGATTGTTAATTTTAAGTATAATTGAAACGATAAAAGATAATACAGGGTTTGTTGTTGTGAAACATTGATTCATAATTTGTAAGCAATATCCATGGCTAAGGTATTCACCTGATGGTGTCGCATTTAAAAAATGAAAAACCCAAATGATACTGAAAATAAAATGTCTATTTACTGGTGATAATAAGAATTATGTTAAAAACCGCATGTTTTTAATCTTAAAAAAATCCAAAAACTATGAAAGTTAAATTAGGCTGAAGAAGAAGCATAGTTTCTATGACCACCTGCAGTTAGGAATTCTCCTGAAGAAGTTGAAATTAAATTAGGCTGAAGAAGAAGCATAGTTTCTATGACCACCTGCAGTTAGGAATTCTCCTGAAGAAGTTAAAGTAAAATTTGGCTAAAGAAAAAGCATAGTTTCTATGACCACCTGCAGTTAGGAATTCTCCTGAAGAAGTTAAAGTTAAATTAGGCTAAAGAAGAAGCATAGTTTCTATGACCAGAAATGCCCCTGAAGAAGTTGTAGTTAAATGAGGCTGAAGAAGAATCATAGTTTTTATGACCACCTGCAGTTAGGAATTCTCCTGAAGAAGTTGCAGTTAAATTAGGCTGAAGAAGAAGCATAGTTTATGTGACCACCTGCAGGTAGGAATTCTCTTGAAAAAGTTGAAGTTAAATTAAGCTGAAGAAGAAGCATAGTTTCTATGACCACCTGCAGTTAGAAATTTTCTTGAAGCAGTTAAAGTTAAATGAGACTTATTTTTTTTGTAAAATTTGTACTTTCATAATATCAAAAAAGTATATTGATTTTTTAATTTTAAGGGTCAAAAAATGACTTTAAAATATTTGCATTATTTTTTTACATGTTTTTTTAAAATAAATTTCTTAATTTTAATTTTGTTTTATAGAACTAACTAAATTTAATTCCTACGATCACTAATAGCCGAGATAATTTTTGTATTTCAAAAAAATCTGAAATCATCGTACAGCAGTCACCTTCATGGATATTAAGGTTGAATACTTATATTTTTAATAAAAAATACTAGGATATGTCTAGAATATAATAAAATAACCTTATTACGTAGAAAACATTTTTTAAATAATTAATTACAGTAAAAATACTCTATTTCTATTTTCATGAGAGTCATTTTTATAAAAACAAAATTAAGAAATTTATTTTAAAAAAATATTGCAATTTTTTAGTCATTTTTTGACCCTCTAAATTAAAAAAATCAATATATTTTTTTAATAATATGAAAGTACAACTTTTACAGAAAAAAATAAGCATCATCCTCCGAGCAGAACTAGCTAAATTACGAGAGCATCTTTTTGGAGAAAATTTTATACATCTTGAAAAATAATCAATATTTATCAATTTTTCAAAAAAATACTTTTTTGGCTTGCCATAGGCTACACTTAACAGTAAGTAACAAGTTTGAATACGTTGACAAGTTATAGAAAACACGATTTTTTACGGTTTTTCCAATATAACTCGAAAAGTATCAATGATATCGAAAAATTATAATTTATTTAATAGATAGATCTTTTTATTCCTGATTTAAATTTTTTCGATCGGAACTGTAGTTTTTTAGTTATTAACAAAAAACCGCTTTTCTCAACTTTGTCAATT
The DNA here is from genome assembly GCA_950111635.1 of Agelastica alni. Taxonomy (NCBI): domain Eukaryota; kingdom Metazoa; phylum Arthropoda; class Insecta; order Coleoptera; family Chrysomelidae; genus Agelastica; species Agelastica alni. Next base: position 5,564,931 of record OX467716.1, on the reverse strand, counting down.
TTTGAAGTTATGTTTGGTAATCAGGATCGAGTCGCATGAAATAGAAACTCACCCTGAACTTTAATTTCCTATACGCTCATATATTTTTTTTTTCGATATTAATTTTTGCACATATAACATTGGGCCGCTTCCTCGTTTCTTGGACTACTAGTTCAGAATCGAATTTTCAAAACGTCAGCGCATTTACCGTGTTGAAATGCTTCTTCTTCTTTGTGTGCCATGCTTGTTTTCAAACGTTGGCTATCATCAAGCGTTCAGGCGTTGGCTATCATAGAGTTGACAATTTGTTGGAAAGCTTCTCGATCGGTAGCAACATGAAACAATTCTTCGACTGTTCGACCCGTCCAATGTCTAACATTACGAAGACAAGAAAGCTGTTTTCTGCCAATCCATCGCTTTCCTTCTATTTTACCCTGGATAATTAATCGGAGCATGTGATATTTATGCCCCCTCATCATATGTCCAAAGTTTTTGACTTTTCTTATTTTGATGGTGTTTGTCAATTCTCGCTCTTTATGTAGTTAGTTACGTGTGCTGTACACGGAATCTTTAGCATACGGCGATAGCACCATAACTCAAACGCTTCCAATTTATTTGAAATGCTAAATGAAGAAAAATTGTCAAATTTTACGAAACCATATTAGTTTTGCAATTGAAATCATTCCCAACCGACGCTGATCGAATTGCAAGTAAACTTTCAATCCAAGTTATTCGGTTGATTTGTGATTCTTTCCATATGATGCCTTCGTGATTTAATTAGTTACTCACTGGATATATCAAAGGGCGATGAACACAAACAGATAATTTTACAAGACAAAGTTTCCCTGAACCGACGCGATGACTATGACGATGACAAAGTGGTACAGTTAAATCTGGATTAAATTGTCAGACTTAAACTTTGTTGTTTGTTAAGGTCGAGTGCATAAAGGGATGTATATTAATAAACGTTATTACTGTTTAATTTTTGTCTATTTACACGTTCTTCATAACTACTTTGCGTGTGACATAAATGGTGAAATTTTAGTCCAAACAAGTTCTTGATTGAGATTAAAAAAGACGTGATTAATACTTCGAACAATGCATAATTACACAGATCTATAAAAAATGAGGACTTGTTTGCTGTTAGACACAAAAAATGTGGGTTAGTTGCATCATTCAGTTCAACGCCCAGAAAACACAAAGCGCCACGTTTTCCAAGAAAGTGAATTACTCAAATCATTCCATCACAATGTCCGGAAATACCCTTGAATCAAGTCCCTCCATATCGATTTTGGGAGTCGCGGTGTCCAATAATATGTCTTGGCATGACCATGTTGCTAACATCGCAAAGTTAGCAAGCCAAAGGCTAGGTTTTCTGTGGATAGCTAGAAAGTTTTTTACTCCTGATCAACTGTTGACGACGTAAAAGGCTCAAATCCGACCTCTACTGAAGTATTGCTCGCACATTTGGAGTTCAGCACCAAGGAATTCTCTTCGTCTTTTAAATTCCATTCAAAAAAGGGCCATCAATAATCCTTGTTTTACAGGGCTGCCACGGAATAGAACAAGCTTCCAAAATCAGTTTTTCCAGAAAACTATGACCTGCAACTTTTCAAAAAGCGGGTCCACAATCATGTCCTTTCTATAATCCCTTCCCCTTCTAAAAGTCGTAGTGCGGGCCGTCCGCGGCCCACACGATAGGTCTACCCTTTTTGCGACTATTTTCATTAAAAAAAAATCATTCAAAACACCAATGTAACCTTTGTAAATAAGCTATTAAGCGGTCAACTACGAGTTTTAATGTAAAATATCTAATGCCGCGGGTGAGAGAAAGATAGAAAAGAGAGAGAACTAGTGCGTGAACTACGCTTGCGCGCAGAACAAATATTAACTCAGTTCATCGCATCGGTGGTTCAGTGGTAGAATGCTCGCCTGCCACGCGGGCGGCCCGGGTTCGATTCCCGGCCCATGCATTCTTTTTGTGCTTTTACCATTTAATACATAATTATCTTAAATTGTATTAAGGTATTCGCGAACTACCTTTTAAAATTGTTTGACATATCAAAACGGAGACATATAATTTTTTTGGTAAATGAAATAGTTTACTGACGAGAAAATTAATATTACTATTCTAAAAACGTGGGGTACTTTGTATGACAAACAAAACAGTGACATTAATTTTCTCATCGGTAATTATATTCTTATGTTAAGAATTATTTTTTACTTTTTAGTCTGATTAACTATTAAATCTTGTTTTTTAGTTTTTTTTTAAACTATAATTTATTATCATATAACTTCAACACAGGGTTGTACAGACACGTGGAAATTTTGTGAAAAGAAAATTATTTTTTGTGTATTTAGATCATACGCAAATATTGTTTGATTATTGCAATTAAATTTTGAAAAATGGAAACAGATTTAGGAAAGTAAGTTAATAAAATTGTATAACTTGATTAAAAGTTTTTACTGTTTACATTCGTTTATTGTACATGTGATTTGAGTGTTTACTATTTATTTTACTGTTTAAATTATAGGGAGATAATAGTGAAATAATGTGTTCAGAGTCCAAAAGAATATGGAAAGCGCTAATGTCAGAGTGCAAATAAAATACCGAAAACCAGTGCTCAACGCCAACAACAATTGTAGCAGAATAAAAAAAAGATATAAAAAAGTGAAACGTTGAATTCGAATCTTGCCAGGTCTTTTGTATGAGAATCAGTAACAATTATATTTGTTTTTTACAAAATACCTGATATCACGGAACAACTAGACCCAGATAAAGAAATTAAGTGCAGAATTAAGACCGCTCACACGACTTTTCTGAAAATGAAAGCATTCTTCTCTAACGACAACCTAAACCTAAAATTACGCCAAAGAATGATAAATTGTTATATTTCGCCACGTCTTTTTCGTTCTCTAAAGAGTACTCTGCTAGCGGTTTCTCTACTGGCAAATTATGCCCGAGCTCAGCCGTAGAGGGTAGAAGAAAAAAAAATAAAAATATAAAAGTAAGCCGCGCCACCGACTTAGACGGTTCAAGCAGGAAACCCCTAGGTCTTATAGGCACTAGCAGAGCCACAGGATAAACAACTATGATTATGGTGAACCAAACAAATAAAATTATAGCAAAAATATGTTGGATACTTTACTCACACAATAAATAATTAAGGTACACAGCTCATTAGTAACATCATAACAAATATAGTCAAAATTAACAGCTATGGTAAAATTTTCTTGCTAAAACAAACCAAAAATTTAAAATTTACAACTTTATAAAATAACCAGAACAGAAGTAAGAGTAACAGACTTTACCAAGTTACAGAAAAAAAAGTAAGACATATATAAATTAACTTATTAATAACACTAATTCAAACATTTACATAAAGTCAAAGAAAAAAAGGTAAAACATATATAAGTTAACTCATTATATAAAGATTTTTACTGCCAAAACAATCGAGTTTATTTAAAAATATTTTTACAATGGTCGTCCTTTAAAATATCAAGATTTTAGGATATTTACAAATAACTAGGAAGAAAATATATTTTTACTTGGACATAAAGAATTATTGAGAAGGTTATTTTAATTCAAGTTTAGTTTTGGCATATTATCTAATGCAATAAATAGTTTCCAACAATGTACTATATTAATAAACTAAAACAGAACGTAATCGTGGTGTCAGAATGAGTCACTGCGTTATATATTTAAAAATAAATCACTTATAACCTTTGGGTATACGAATTCACAAAGTACTATATTTATAAACTAAAACAAAACTTACTTGTGGTGTCGAAAGGAGACACGGCGTTATATATTTAAAAATAAATCAGTGATAACCTTTGGGTATACGAATTCACATGTACTCCTGTGGCCTACTCCTGGGGCTACTCCTGGGCCTACTCTTGGGCCTACTCCTGGGGCTGGTTATATTATGGGGCGGCACCGGCTAATTAACAATGGCTTCCCTCAAATAAATCCCGATAACGGTTATTTTAACTTGACACCAAAAATCCAAAATATCAACAACGTAGGTAAGACAAAATGGTCGAGTTAAAAATCAAATGGTTTTTCTTTAAAATCCAATTAAGATGGCCTAAATACAGCCAGATATGAAAGAAATCCCATAGAGGTTCTGCACACGTGCTAATAACACACCGTCCCCAACAACTTTCACCAACACCTCCGATTTCGATGTAGCTCCCCAAACGACTGCCGCTCCTACGCCGGAAATCAAGAAAAATGGCGCGGAATAAACGTCAACCCACAATCGCCTCGTCCGTGTGGATATCCAGTCCCATCCACACAGAAATTGCAAACCAAACTATCGAATCTTACCCCTACAAGTAATGCAACATTATCTACAACGAATGATATATTTGAGTTACCACAGAGTACGGTATGCAACAAGGAATACGAAACTCATCAGAGACAATTAATAATGGAACTTGTAGAAGGAAAAAATAGGCACGTGACATGTTATATGGAGCGGAGACCTGGACTCTCAATCGCCTGGAAGCGTTTGAGGTGTGGTTACATAGAAGAATGCTCCGAATACCCTGGACAGCTGGCAGACAGTGTTAAATAGAGCAAATGTGGTTCGTGAGTTATTTGTCATTGTAAAGATCAGAGAGATATGATACCTGGGGCATTTTAAGATCTTTTGAATAATATAAAATTCCTGTTCCGCAAATATTTTTCCATAACTGTATACGAAAAAATTATGAAAGTAAAATTTTTAGCATCTAAAGATGCATAATCCAGAATTATTTATAAATATACAGGGTACTCTATAATTTCAAATATAACCAGTAATACTTTTTTTTTAAGTGGCATTACCTATTTCTTATTTTGTATTTGAACTTGGCTCGTTATTACGAGTCTCTCAATGTGATGTTTGCTTGGAGTTTACCGTGGATTAACCATTAACTATATGCGACAGGCTGAATGACGTGAGTGAAAGCAAAAAAAAACATTAACTATATTTTTTAATATGATTACTTAAGGTTAAACTCGTCATGAATTCAGGACCCTATATCTAAACAATTTTTGATAAAACTTCATTAAAAATGCATGTCGTGCATGTTCGATTGAGTAAACTACAGTAATACTTGCTTAAGTTCGTTAAATAAAATATGAGAAAAAAAGTAATGATGGGCTAATTTAAATGAAAATTCCGTCAACTGCTTTCCATTGTAATGGATAATCAGCTGATCGGTTTTAGTTGAAATAAGCGAACAAAACTTGATTCAAAACAACCTTTATTGATCAACTAAATACGTTCAATTAAATTATTGACTCGTAAACTTGTCGCAGCCTTTATAGGCAAAAATCACGAAGTGGGTGACATCTATTATTATTGATCGTATGAACTTCTTGAGGTGCGAACAACAAACCAACCTCCATTTGTTTATATGGGTGAAAAGTGAACTTTATATATTATTTTGAGCAATTTAAGCATTGAAAGTGTTATACTTGAACGATATTTTGGGAAGAATTGGTGTTAATAAACCACAAAATAAAAATTCAAAGGATTAAAAAGGTGATACCGAGATAAAATCGCGAAAAATATACTCCGTTCCATAATGCTCTACATACGGCAATTCGATTATATCATTGCATAAATTTCCTTCAAATCCTAAGACAGCTTAAAAATGTAAGATGATCTTAAAAATAGGAAAAACAATCTCAAAGTTTATGTTTGTTTGCAGCAAGCACTTAGTGAAAGATGATTTTTTCAGTGGTAAGTTTGATATTGTTGTCCAATGATCTATCATTTTATTTGTGATTATTTATAGTGACTTTAACAACAGAGAGAGAACGTTTAAAAGATGAATCTGTTCCTATCTAGAAACTTCCAGTGTTGAAGTCCATAATTAAGAAATATAGAAGTGACCGGAGTTAATTGGATTATAATATACAGAGCGGAGCAAAAGTCTGGAAACGGACAATTACGAGGGCGGTTTGATAAGTCAGTGACTTTTTGAATAAAACAAATTTTTTTCCGCAAATAAACATTTTTTTTTCTACATAATCACCTTTTAGCTCGATACACATTTAGTCCAGCGTTTTTCTAATTTTTTTATTTCCTCCAAATAATAGGTTTTTTCAAAGCTCTCAAAATACGCGTTTGTTTTGGTAATGACTTCTTCATTCGACTCAAATCTCTTACCGCTCAGCCATTTCTTTAGTTTTGGAAACAGAAAATATTCGCAGGGGGCTAAATCTGGAGAACATGCTAGATGGGGTAGCAGTTCGTATCCAAATTCGTGGATTTTGGCCATCGTGACTAGACAAGTGTGCACACTTGCATTGTCTTGATGGAACAGCACTTTCTTCAACGCCAAATGCGGCCGTTTTTGCTTCAAATCAACGTCGAATCTGTTCAAAAGCTTTGAATAATATTCGCCGGTGATCGTTTTACCTTTCTTGAGGTAATCGATGACACCGCGTACATCCCAAAAAACTGTGGCCATGACCTTGTAGGCTGACAGACTCTGTTTCGCCTTCTTTGGTCCACGTTCACCCCGAGCAACCCACTGTTTCGATTGTTCCTTGGTCTCTGGCGTGTTGTGATGGATCCATGTTTCAGCCACAGTAACAAAACGGCGCAAAAATTCGTCCGGATTACGGCTGAACATCGCTAAACACTCTTTTGAAGTGGTCACACGATTGCGCTAATGGTCGAGTGTGAGCAATCGCGGCACCTATCTCGCAGAGAGTTTTTTCATGTCCAAATATTCGTGTAAAATATGATGTACCCATTCAGTTGAGATACCTATAGCATGAGCCAACTCACGCACTTTCATTCTCCGATCGTCCAATATCATTTCATGGATTTTCTCGACGATTTCCGGCGTGATCACTTCTTTTGGGCGACCTGGACGTTCGGCGTCACTAGTGCTGGTACGACCACAACGGAACTCTGTAAACCACTTCTTAGCCATTGAAATTGATGGTGCCAAGTCCCCGTAGTATTTATCAAGTCTTTGCTTAGTTTCAGTGATGGATTTTTTACGTAAAAAGTAATGCTTAATTAGCACACGAAATTCACTTTTTCCATTTTCGTAAAAATTTACGAGGTTGTCTGCTATGAACGGCTATCAAACACCAACTGCACGACGTAGCTTGCTCAAAATTAAAAAGTTGCCCACTGATAGATTATAGTTGACGGCAGCACTGTTGCATTTGGAGTAACTGCGCGGGAAATTAAAAAAGTCACTGACTTATCAAACTGCCCTCGTATCTCGTAAATTGCTAGTCCGAATTGTACAAAATTTGGGATAAGCCTATTTTGAGATACGGAGATTACAGATTTGATATTTGCAATGTTGTCAAATTTGCCGTTTCTCTGATATTATTAGTCACTTTTGTTTTTTAACTTTAACCTGTCCTTATACTTTCGTCGTTTGAAGGGATATTTAGGAGTATAATTATTTCGTGGTGGATATTCCATTACGAGTAGAGTAGAGATGGAGATCAATTTTTTATAGTAATAGCGCTTAAATAAAAGGTAATTTTTTTTAACGAAGTTTTGTTCAATTATTGCCAGACAATTTTTTTGTGTGTACGAACTATCGGAACGAGGATTGATGACCTAGAGACGTCCAGGGTGTGCTTACGATACGTCCATCTGGGCCGTGGTGGCCTAAATCAAAGTTATAACATCGAAAAATCGATGCGCCATTTAAAGCTGTAGGTAACAGAGAAAATTAATATTCAGCCGACTGACTTACGGAATGCCTTGCGGAACGCGGACTCCTGAAAATAATGGCCTCACGTAGCGGAGGTCTTTCTGTTTCGGCGGATTGATTTGTTGCGGAAAACTTTTTTCGGCGAAAAGTTCATTTTTAAAAATTTGTTTTTTAGATTTTCACGAGTCGTACGTTAACGGAATTCAAAAAGCCGGTTCTAATTCTTAAACTGTCGTTAAATTTACAATTTTCGAAACAGAACGTGACAAAATTAGCACAAAAAAAATCTCAGTAGCTTTCGTTCAAGAATTGCCATCTGAGCGTGTGAAAAGTTGGGCTTGTTTTCGGCATTTTTCACTCCGCTATTGATGAAGCAATAAAAAAATTGTTTGAATGGTTTATTTTAGTTGTAATCGTATTAACGAAATAATTTTTTTCTACTCCCGTATTATAATAAGCGAATTAAATATCTGGATTTTTATTTTGAAACAGATTCGGTCATCCGCCCACCTCATTTGGGGTCTTAGGTTAGGTTAGGTTAGGTTTATGTGAGTGGGGCGTGGTCGCCCCTCCACCGCGACCCTTAGTAGGTCTATTGTGGCTCACCCCTAGATTCATACTGTATATGAATAGTTTAAATTGTCATGTTGTATTGTCAAAAATAAAAGTTTGATAACGTCAAGTTCCGAGAATCATTCCTGTTCTTTATCTTAAAAACAAGTTTCAGAGCATAAGTTTTTTCCAACAGTATCTTAGACGACAGTGTCCCGTAAGCAGTCCTGTTAGAATACGCAGGTCATTTCTGCTCCATTCTAGGATCTGCTTAGTTGTGTTTCTCGAGGGTTGTAACGGTAAAAACGCCTTCGAGTGGGTTAGCCCTGGTAAGTCGGACCAGTACGTGAGTATTTTCCTCTCCGCCCAGTCCGAAATAATTGTTTTGGCGGCACTTGTGGTGACTCCAAAAACCGGTTCTGGTCCAGTGAACGCAGATTCGGCCCCCTGTTTTGCAAGGGTGTCGGCTTTTTCGTTTCCTTCCACCCCCTGGTGCCCAGGTACCCATAGTAGGGTCACCAAGATACCAAGGTACTCTAAGGATTCGATGCAATTCCATACAAGTTTAGAATTTATCTTGTTGGAGCTCAGTGCTTTTAAAGCGGCCTGGCTGTCTGATATTATATTTATGTTTTTGTTTGCTAGAGGTTTGTTGGTCAAATCTCTTGCACACAATTCGATAGCGAATATTTCAGCCTGAAAGATTGTGGCATACCTGCCAAGACTGGTAGATATTTCAATCTTTGGTTTCCTGCTGAAAACACTGGGGTTTTTGAGCCGTCTGTGTACATTACGTATTCAGTCTCTGGGAAGAGGATTTGTCCCCTCATCCATTCGTCTCTCTCCGGAAAGAGGAATTTGAACGACTTTCCTACGTGTATTTTTGTAGCTAGCAAGTCAGGAACCATCCCGAGAATTTGGTGGTTTTTTGTTTCACTCAGTATCCCGGAGTGATCTCCTAGTTGCTCTCCATTTATTTGCTTTTCCAAAGACTGGAATCTATAGGAAGCCATCCTGGCCTCCCTCTCTAAGAGAATATCTAGGGGAGGGAGATGTAGGAGGTGTTCCATCGCTGCCGTTGGTGTGCTGGACATAGCTCCAGTTATGGCCAGGCATGCCAGCCGCTAAAGGCCAGCAAGCTTTGCTCTAGCTGTCTGTTGTAACCCTTTGGTCCACCAGACTACTGAACCATACGTGACCATAGATATTATCATTGTTTGATAAATCCAGTAAATCTGTTTGGGGTTCATTCCCCAAGATTTGCCACATACTCTTCTGAGATTCCAGAGAGAAAACCTGGCTTTGTTTATTGTTTTTTCCAAGTGGGCGTTCCAGGTGAGTCTTTTATCCAGAACTACACTCAGGTATTTCACCTCCGTCGCAAATGGAATGCTCTCTCCGTATAGGACAGGCTGCCGAAGCTTATCTAGCTTTTTCCTTTTCGTAAAAGGAATAATTACAGTTTTTCGGTGGTTTACAGACATCTGTTCCCTCTCGCACCATCTGTATACTGTGTTAAGAGCTTCTTGAAGGACGTTTGAGATCGTCGCTTCAAATTTACCTCTAACTATTATAACCAGATCATCCGCATAGCATTGAAAATCTACTCCCTGCATGGAAAGCTCGCTCAGCAGAGAGTCGACTAGAAGTGACAACATTAGGGGGGAAAGTACCCCGCCTTGTGGACACCCCTTCGCCGCCCTGAACCTAACCGACTCTCCATGCAGTGATGATATTATATATCTGTTTTCAATCATGTTTTTGATCCAGTTACAGATTTTACCGTCTATCCCTCTATCCCTAATTGATGTATAGAGTGACTGTGGTAAGGCGTTATTAAACGCTCCTTCTATATCTAGAAAAGCTGCCAGCGCAATTTCCTTATGTTTAAGGGAATGGCTGATCTTTCTTACTAGATTGTTTAGAGCTAAATCCGTAGATTTGCCTGTTTGGTAGGCATATTGGTGGGGGTTTAAGGGATGTTTCCTAAGATTCCCCTCTCTAATATGTCTATCAATAATTCTTTCCAGAGTTTTCATTAAGAATGAGGTAAGGCTGATCGGCCGGAAGGATTTGGGTAGGGAATGATTCACCGTACCCGTTTTACGTATGTATACAACTCTCGCCGTTGACCAGCCCAGCGGAATATAACTCCACGCCAAACTCGCTCTGAATAGTTTAACCAAAAGAGGTAGTAAAATTTCGCTGCCCTTCTGAATGAGGGCAGGAAAAACACCAGCCTCCCCTGGAGACTTAAATGGGGAGAAATAATTCACCGCCCATTGTACAGATGTTGTGGTGACCACTTTTGAAACCTTTCTCCAGTCCTCCCTTTTGGGTCGTGATGTCGATCCCATTGAGAGTGGAATTTGCTCCTGGTCCCTCAGAAGCAGACTGCCGGCAAAGTGGGTCTGCAAGAGAGTCTCTAACGTTTGCCTACCAGAGTCCGTAAAAGAACCATCTGGTCGTTTTATCGATCCAATCTCTTGTGTCGGATCTCTGGCGAGAGCCTTGTGGATTCTTGTGCTGGCAGGTAGATCTGATATACTCTGACAGAACCTCCTCCAGGATTCTCTTTTGGCTTTCCTTATTTCTTTGTTATAAGTCGTTAGAGCTGTACGATAGATTTCCCAGCAACCTGTTTCTTTAGCTCGATTGAAGAGACGTCGAACTTCTTTTCTTTGCTTGTCTAAGCTTCTGCTCCACCATCATTTGGGGTCTTCCTCTATTTCTTTTATTTTCCCAGGGTCTCCAGTTTAGAATATATTTGTTCCATTGTTCGTCTTTTTGTCTGATATTGTGACCGGCGAATTTCCATTTTAGTTTTGCTACCTCTTTTCTAACATCTATTACTTTCGTTTTATTTCTTATCCGTTTATCTTTCTATCTATCAGTTTTACATGTAACATTTGTTTTTCCATTGATCTTTGTGCTTTTGTTATTTTATTCATGTTTTCTGTGTAAGTGTTGGGATCCATAGGTGAGGACAGGGAGTACACATTGATTATATACTTTGGTTTTGAGGTATTGTGAATATTTTTTATTTTTTATGATGTAGCTCAATTTTCCGAATGCTGTCCAACCCAATCTAACTCGTCTCTTGATTTCTGCTGTTTGGTTTTTCTTTGTTGAATTTAATAATTTGTCCCAGATAGATATATTCATCGACTTGTTCTATTTTTTCTTGTTATATTCTGATATTGATATCTTCATCAGTGTTAGTCATGGTTTTAGTTTTAGCGTATTTCATATATTTTATACCTTTTTCTTCCCAGTCTAATGTTTAAAAACATCCTCTAGTGCCTGGTACAAAAATTTAGGTGATATTGTGTCGTCCTGTCTGACACCTCTTTTTATGTGTTGTATTGGTCTTGTTTCCTCATGGATTTTAATTGTTGTTGTTGCTTCGCTACATATGTTGGTTATTAGGTCTGTGTATCTGTAGTCTATTCTGCTATTAATTAGCGAGCTTTTTACTGCCCAGTGTTCAACACTATCAAAAGCCTTTTCGGAGTCAATAAACGCAATATATAGTGGGATGTGATATTCGTTGGCTCGTTCTATTAGGATTTTCATTGTTAATAGGTGGTCGATCGTGCTAAAACCCGGCCTGTTCTTTCGATTGGTATCCGTCGAATTTTGTTGTTAGCCTAGTGATTAGTATTTTTGTGAGGAGCTTATAAACAACAAAGAGGTGTGTTAAAGGTCGATAGTTTTTTAGGTCTGTTCTATCACCTTTCTTATGTAGGATGATGTAATGAATTCATTCCAGTTGTTTGGGATTCTTTTATCTTTTAGTATTTTATTTAGAAGACAATGGAGAGTATTAACCACAGTTTTTCCACCATATTTTAACATTTCTTAATTTGATAGAAAACAGAAACAACGGAGTTAACATTAATATACCGTCAACCTCTACAATTATCCAAACTGGAGAAATTCTACTAATAAAATGGTCAAATTGCTCTATTAATAATTTATATATCTATAAAAAAGATTGATAGTAATAACGTATTTTCATTTTGTGTTAAAATATGAATTGTTTAAAGTAAATTCTTGTTTTTGCTTATTGTTCGTAGAAAAGATGATTCAAGAGATGGAAGATTAAAGCAAATGAAACGAAAAGTGCTTGGGTAAATTTCAACTTAAAAAATAATTTCAAGTTCCGATTTTGCTTAACAGTCAACCTCTGGTACAAATACAGATACTTCGGAATCCATTTAGAACGGAGATTAATAACGGAGACATAATTCCAAAAGAAAACAAGTGGGGCTTTAATTAAGACAATATTATTGATAAATTAATAGACAATCCCAACTAGATCTAAAAAATAAACTACAAATCGTCGAGTGGGGAACCAACAATCTTGTTCAGTTCAACGCCCAGAAAACACAAAGCGCCACGTTTTCCAAGATAGTGAATTCCTCAAATCATTCCATCTCAATGTCCGGAAATACCCCTGAATCAGGTCCCTCCATTTCGATTTTGGGAGTCACGGTATATAATAATATACCTTGCATGACCATGTTGCTAATATCGCAAAGTCTGCAAACCAGAAGCTGGGTTTTCTGTGGAAAGTTAGAAAGTTTTTTACTCCTGATCAAATGTTGACAACGTACAAGGCTCAAATCCGACCTCTACTGGAGTATTGCTCGCACATTTGGGGTTCAGCACCAAAGCATTATCTTCGTCTTCTAGATTTCATTCAGAAAAGGTCTATTCGGTTAATAAACAGCTCAACTCTCACAGATACCCTTCACCCACTAGAACATAGAAGAAGAGTTCCAGACCAGACATTACTCTACAGATATTTTCATGGCAGATGCTCCAGAGAAATAAAAACTCTTGTACCAACATTGGCCACATTCGGCCGAAAAACTCGGCACGCTGATCAGTCTCACCCATTTACTCTCAATATTGACACTACAAGGACCAATCTTCATCAAGAATCCTTCTTTTTTAGGGCTGCTATGGAATGGAATAAGCTTCCAAAATCAATTTTTCCAGAGAACTATGACCTACAACTTTTTAAAAACCGTGTCCACAATCATTTCCTTTCTATAATCCCTTCCCCTTCTAAAAGTCGCAGTGCGGGCCGTTCGCGGCCCACACGATAGGTCTACCATTTTTGCGACTATTTTTAGTCAAAAAAATTATTTATAAAGCAATATTAAAACCAATATGGCTTTATGGAACACAGCTATGGGGTACAGCCAGTAATTCAAACCTTAAAATATTACAAAATATTCCAGAACAAGATCTTACACATCACGACAAGTACTCCATGGTACGTTCCAAACCAACTAATTGAACGAGATCTTCAAATTTCATCATTGAAAACTGAAGTCAGCCACTGTAGTGTAAAATGCGAAACCAAAAACGCGCGAACTCTTTATTACGGAAAACAAAGTACCTACGTTGTTTGAAGCTGACGGATTTGATAAGGAGTGGTCAAGATGCAATATCGTGGACTGTATTAAATTTGTTAGGCAAATCTATTTTGGTACATATAATAAAATCCGAGACCCACCTCGATTTAGCTGGAGTTCTTGCCACGTCTTTTTTTTTGTTCTCTAAAGAGTACTCTGCCAGTGGTCTCTCTACTGGCAAATTATGCCCGAGCTCAGCCGTAGAGGGTAGAAAAAAAATATATATAAAAGTGAGCCGCGCCACCGACTTAGACGGTATAAGCCGAAAACCCCTAGGTCTTGTAGGCACTAGCAGAGCCACACGATAAACAACAAACAATTTCGGTGAACTAAATAAATAAAACTATATTTACAATTCCTGCAATATATTAATTAAGTAAAAATGATGTTCTGATTTTTTTTTTACAAGAAATTCTGTATTTTTGGTAAAGTGGATTAAACGAATTTAATACACTTTTCTTAAAATAATATTTAAATTAATTATAACAATCTTTTAGACAATAATAAAAACCTAATGATGTACAAAAGAGAATTAACAAAAAAAATGTTCACAATATTTAAAATTTCAAAAATAATTGGTTTTATATAGAATTCTTGATAGCAAAAGATTAAAAAAATACAAAATAAATGGACTTGCAACAAAAATAATAATTTGAAACCATCACAATAATTACATAATGTATATTCAGTAATGTATACGTTCAGATTCAACTTGGAGCAGGTACAAATTTAATGAAAATAATTTGTTACTTTTAAACTATTGAAAACACTTAGATCAAGCACAAACTAGCTGATAAGTTGATAAAATTAAACTCAATACTATGTAACCAATTGAAAACTTCATAGAGACGTCACTGTTACATCGATGATCCAAGAAACAGAAACACCAAGTAGTATTATCATAATAATTTCTGCTAAAAACACCAAGCAAGTCTTTATAACACTGAAATTTATCGTCGATATGGATGATGGCTATGGAACGGCACGTGCTAATCAACAATGGCTTCCCTCAAATAAATCCCGCATGCGGTTATTTTAACTCGACACCAAAAATATCGACAACGAAGGTAAGATAGAATGGCCAAGTTAAAAATCAAATGATTTTTCTTCAAAATCCAATTAAGATGACCCAAATACAGCCAGATATGAAGAGAAAACCGTAGAGGTTTTGCACACTTGTTAATATCACACGACGACACTAAAATCCTCACTACCGACTCCCAAGACTGACACCAAGCGACTCTCCAACTACTCACTACCAGGCCGGATATCAGAAATGACACGGGACACGCGTCAGCCAACCATCTTCGCAAATCTATGTTCCAAACTCATAATCGCGCTCGTCCGTGTTGATAGCCAGCCCATCCACACAGAAAAGCAAACTAAACAATAATATAGCTGATAACACACGACAATCGAGGCCAAAAATCAAGGCAAAATCTAATAACAAAAACCCCCACTCCATCTCCATTGATTAGCAAAAATGTCACAGCCATTAATAATTAAATCCTATCACTACTAGGTCATCATCAATCAGCCTGTCGCATCCACTGCAGGATATAGGCCTCCCTCATTTCTGCCCACTGTCTTCTGTCTTGAGCGCTCTGCATCCAGTTTGTAGTCATTCTTCTGATATCGTCCGTCCATCGCGTGGGAGGTCTTCCCCTGTTTCTCTTGTCAGCCCTTGGTCTCCACTCGAGCAGCCTTTTTGTCCATCGTCCATCTGTCATGCGGGCCACATGTCCAGCCCAGTTCCATTTGAGTTTTGCCACCTGATAGATAACATCCGTGACTCCTGTTCTCGCCCTAGCGGATGTGGCTGTCAGAGTCAAAGTTTCGGCTCCGTAGGTCATAACCGGTAGAACGCACTGATTATAGGCCTTTCGCTTCAGACACATTGGGAGATTGCTCTTAAACACTTCCCTCATTTTTCCAAATGCAGCCCAAGAGAGCGTAATTCTTCTTTTTAATTCACATGTTTGATTGTCTCTCGAGATTTTTATCTCATGACCAAGGTATGTGTACTTATCCACCAACTCTACCTCTCCGTCATCAATAACAATATTTCCACTAGGAACCAGATTCGTCATATATTTCGTTTTCGATAGATTAATTTTTAATCCAACCCGAGCACATACCTCCTGAAGATCTTCCAGCATTATCTTAATATCCTGTAGGCTGTCGGACACCAAGGCTATATCATCTGCGAAGTGCAGGTCTGTTAGATTTAATCCATCTATATTCAAGCCCTTTCCGCTCCATTCAAGCATTCCAAAGGCGTATTGCAAAATGGTGGTAAACAGTTTGGGTGACATAGTGTCACCTTGCCTCACTCCTCTACCTATTTTTATGAGGTTGGTGTTTTCGTGCAGTCTTACCATCATGGTAGCATTCTTATATATGTTGTATATTAGCTTAGTGTAACGATAGTCGACACGACATTTTTGTAAGGAGTTTAAAACTGCACTCATCTGAACAGTGTCAAAGGCCTTGTGGAAGTCCACAAAGGCAATGACAAGCGGTCTGTTATACTCTATTGATTTTTCGATCAGGGTTTTGATGCTTTGTAGGTGGTCATTTGTTCCAAAACCTTTGCGGAATCCGGCCTGTTCTATTGGCTGGTAAAAATCGAGTTTGTTTTCCAGTCGTGTAGTGATAATTCTCGTGAATAGTTTATAGAGATGACTGAGTAAGCTTATTGGCCTATAATTTTCCAGTTCAGCTGTATCACCCTTCTTGTGAATTAAGATCACGATGGCGTTATACCATCTATCTGGTATGGTGCTGTTGAAAAGACAAAGACTACTAGGTATGCAACACTATTTACAACGAATGATATACTTAAGTTAAAACAAAATACGGTATGCAAAACTATTTACGAGCACCAGACTATCAGAGACCCAATTACTAATGGAACGGTAGAAGGGAAAAAAAATAGGCACGTGTCTAATTCCTGTACTTACACTGATGAACTAAAATGGGATACAGAGATAAAGGTTTATCAGCTTTACACCGTTAGAACTTTCTAACAAATTTTAAAAGCTCTCCAAAGGGGAGAACTTTGCTGTAACACCTAAAGAGGTTTTCATGGAAGAAATAATTGCCAACCTAGAATGTGAAGAAATTTGCCCGAAGATCAGACCGAGGTATAACGTACAGAATGCTCACGTATTTTGTGGTAAGCCAAATTCCCAAAATCTAATATTACAAAGAATGAAGTACGTGCCATTAGAGAACTTAAAGAAAACATTTTAGTATTACCTACTGACAAAGGAAATGCCTCCGTAGTTATGAACAGAATTGACTACAACAAAAAGATGGTTGACCTTTTGGAACCTTTAACATACAAAAAACTAAAAAGAGATCCAACACAATCAGTAATTAAAAAAGTTAATCACCTAATTAAGATTTCTTCTTTAGATGAACCAGTTAAAAAAAAAGCGAAGCGTTGCTGGCACGAAAAAGTAGGGATATTTAAAATATGGTTCCTTTGTGGTAGGAAAAGTTCGTTAGGGCGAAGTCCATGTAAAAATTTGTGAAAAAGGAAATACATGTTTTGATAGCCTAATTGTTTGTGCTTCACAAATAAATAATTGAAAAATATTCGGTGATCCTAAAAAGACGAAAAAATAAAAATTAAGATATTTTGTTTATTTTTTTATCTCATGGATATATTTCTGCCTTCGTCCCAACTTATTTGCAGGCATTGATTACTTTACCGTTAGTCTTTACCTGGATACGAGACTCTTTAAGGATACGGCGGGATTCGACATTGACTTTAGCTTTAAGTCCTTCGATTGTTTGCTTTTATCGAATGGAATATCCTACACCTGCGTGGAAGTTTGTTGAAGAGAGTTTTCACTTCGTGGAAAAATTTACCGTCAAACGTAGCGAGTTTAGGGCACAAACCAACTCTTATTTTTGAATTTTGTACTAAATTAAAACTATTCTTGTTCATAAATATCTGTAAAAATTCTAATAATATTGTAGGTACTATATACTAAATACCAATTAACCTCTATAAAAATGGACTCTAAAAAAGACTCAAAAAAATACTGTAAATCAAGAACTTTTAATTTATTTCCTACTAAAGTTTATCGACAATTGTCTAGACTACAATTTATTCTTAATTACCTTTATGTTACGTAAATTCATCCAATTAGCTCTTTATTGTACAGAACTATTATGCTCTAATTTAAAATGAAATGAACAAAACTATGGCAACAATGAAATAGAGTGTTTTGAGCAATAACAATGTTCGTTCAACGTAATTTTAATAAGGTGCTATTGTGTATCATTGTTTATTATGATTAATTTCGAAAAAAAATGTCTGTAGCATAACAATAGTTTTGTACCATTCTGATTTTGTGGAAAGCGTTTTGTGAAAGCCCTTTAAAAAAAATAAGCTTTGCTAAATCCAATGGCTTGTAATATGAAAACTGTTGTGTCCTACCATAAAAAATTAATTGCACCAAGATTAAATAATTTTACCGAAACAATTCAAATACATTTGAAAAATAAAATACTGGTACGTGCAGTCCATACGCGCAGATGAAGTGTAATTTCACACTCTATGAAATTCAAAAGCAAGGTTATTTTAATTGATTGATATTCGATTATGGTAAATAAAATAAGACAGTGCAAATTTTGTTCGCGAAAAAGTGTGTACATTTTTGAAGGATCACGGGCTAACCTATCATTTATTGAACGAGTTTTTCGCGAGTGATTTGCGAAAAGTTATATAGGCAATTTTTCGCGAATAAAATAAAATATATTGTACGTGCGTAGCAGGTATAAGACATGTATGCGCCTTCATTTCATCCACTTACTGACTCTCTCTCTCTCTCTCTCTCTCTCTCTCTCTCTCTCTCTCTCTCTCTCTCTCTCTCTCTTTATTTATCTCTCTCTCTGTCATTTTATTTTTTCTTTTCTTTTTATTCCTTTACCACAGTAGCGCTAAACGTTTAATGCTGAACCCCAAATATGCGAGCAATACTCCAGTAGAGGTCGGATTTAAGCCTTGTACGCCACATAGGGCCCAAATGGTGACAAACGATATCCTACCAAGATCAGTATCAACTGTGAGCTGATGGGCACTGTCAGTAGCCAAGTTATTTGTCAGAGTATCTTCTACTTGGTAGTCCGTTGCGTTTCCACTTTCCTCGATGTTAGTCTCAAGTTGCCTTCATTATAATTTTCTCCTCTCAACTGGATCAGTCTGACTTCATTATGAGTATTCACACCTATACAACTCACTATCCAGAAAGACTACCAATAAGAAATAAAAAATGGGTACTAAATTTATACCATTGGCGTACTTAACTCGAATAAATGACATTTTTACCGTTCGTGATTGTTTGCAGATAAGTTTCTCATTTCAAATCTAATTTCACAATAAGCAATGGGCG
This sequence comes from Agelastica alni, assembly GCA_950111635.1. Classification (NCBI taxonomy): domain Eukaryota; kingdom Metazoa; phylum Arthropoda; class Insecta; order Coleoptera; family Chrysomelidae; genus Agelastica; species Agelastica alni. The sequence goes on along the minus strand of OX467716.1, from coordinate 5,545,874 downwards.
GAATTTCAAAATTTAATGACTATTGTATAGAGAATTGTAAGAGGTTCCTGCAAATGGCTCTGTTTTGTTTTCGGTTGGCCACCCTGTATATCCCAAACTAATGTAGATCCTATTATAAAACTTTTTTTGGTAAAACTAATATATTTTAACTTTATTTTGTAATTAAAACATTTAAAAAGAAATAGTTGAAGTTGTTAAAATTATTTTTTGAAATGTTTACCTTCGGTTTTATACAGGAACAAAATTAAATTTTAAATCCGATTTAAAAATTATAAAGAACGGTAAATTTTTACTACGTTTAATATTTTATAGCAAATTTATTTAATTTTCTAATATTTTTTTAATACCCTTCGGAAATAAATATACAGTGTGGAACAGCCAAATGGAATAAATTCGATAACGAATAAATGAGAGCGTGTTGGGAAAAACGCTTGGACACGTCGATTTGTATTTTTAGATGCGCATTTTTTTCAAAAAGAAAAAATTATATAGGGTTTGTCATGTGACAGTGGCCGATACCAACTTTCTTATTTTAAATACAACCCCCTGTATATTATTTATTTTTTGGATTCTTCAAAAAATTCTAGACATAATTCATGTCCAATGTCCCATACCTATCTTCAACTGTTTCGGAAATATTAAGTGTTTTCAGATACGTATTACAAGAATTAACATTAAAAAAAGAAAATTATTTTATTTCACAAACTCGCTACATTACGCTTAATACTTATTTCCCATTTAGCTCTTAATATTGAGAAAATAAGTAAAAACCATTAATGCGTTCCTTTTTACTGATATGAAATAAAAAAAAAAACAAAAACAGTTTTGTTTATTTTGAGCTCATGGAAGACGATTTCGACAGGAGAACGTATTTTTGTGAACAAATGATGGAAATGTTAAATAAAAATGTGATCCAATTGGAAGATGTTTTGTTTTCTGATGAGAGCACATTTACACTTCACGGTCATGTTAATCGTCAAAATTGCCGCTATTGGTCTAATGAGAATCCTCATTGGACGAGAGAGGAACATACGCAATATCCTGAAAAAGTTAAAATTTGGGCAGGAATTGTTGGAAATCATATCGTAGGTCCCTTTTTCATTGATGGCAACTTGAATGGAGATAAATATTTAAAACTGCTCCAAAATAATGTCCAAAATAATTTTCTTTTTTTAATGTTAATTTTTGTAATACATCTGAAAACACTTAATATTTCCGAAACAGTTGAAGATAGGTATGGGACATTGTACATGAATTATGTCTAGAATTTTCTGAAGAATCCAAAAAATAAATAATATACAGGGGGTTGTATTTAAAATAAGAAAGTTGGTATCGGCCACTGTCACATGACGCACCCTAAATAATTATGTTTTTTTGAAAAAAATGCGCATCTAAAAATAAAAATCGACCTATTTGGTTGCGAGTCATTTCAAAGTTTATTAGAATGGAGAACCTTGTGTTTTTATATCGGATATATAGCTGACCTTGTCCCAATGGCCCTCGTGTAGAATTTTGGCGATACCACGATAAAGAATTGATTATCACTAATGACAATTATTAGGTGAAACGCCGGCATCGAATAAACGTAAGGTTATGATTGGGGGCATTTTGAATTTTATAACAATATTTCTGAAAATTAACCTATTTGATATTATCGTGGAAAATGTGTATTCGTCGATTCCAAATAAAATCCACGCTCGAATTAACTACAAATACCCGTGTATGATTTAAAAAACAAAATAATTGCGTTGGTTGTTTTAATACCCATGGGTTAATCAACTTTTTAATGTTTGTGTGGCCATTTCAATAAAAATATTTTCCATTTTTGGCGAATGCGTCGATATTACGAGCAGAAAAAATTCTCCTAACCATTATAACAGCGAAGAAAACTCCTGAAAAGGTAAATATTTCCGAAGGACTGAATGCTCCTACTAAGGGATGCATTTAAGTTCGTCTCCGGATTTTCCGTGATGGGGTTACTGTCATTTAGAGAACGGAATACAAGCAAAATGCATATCTGTGGACAAATAGTAACCACCTACCCACTTATTAAACCTTATTTTTGAAAATTTATTTACGGCACAAATAAATAACTAATTTATCGATATATGCGATATAATTATTAACAAAAGTATTGTTCATTAAACGAATTTATCAATATATGCTATTTAATATTTGGAGTCGGTAGAGGTCGACCTCGGTGAACATTTTTCGATCAGATCAACATTGTTTTGAAGAAAGGCCAGGTCAAGAGTACCAACAACCGGCGAGCATGTATAAGAGCACTGGTGAAAGTAGAGGAAGCAAAAGATGTTTTGCATGTATACGTTTTATTGATGAGGTTTTATTTACGCGACAAAAAATTTTTAATTCACATAATGCATACTAATTAATAATAATAATTAATAACTTTATCATTAATTTATACCAGCATCGGTTATTACTTCATAATTTTCAAATCAAAATATTTCGAAAACGGTACACAGTATCGAGTTTTACCAAGAGTACCTACCTTTTTGGTGTAAAATTAAATAAGGTTTAAGTCCTCTTGAAATTTTGATAAATAAATCTAACCTTAAAACAGGTATGTTCATTACTACTTGGTACGAACCGTGTAACTAGCGCCTTCTATGAAAATCCGTTAAAAAAACAAATCGTAATAAATGTGAATACATTTTTTTTCTTCAACGCCCTTTATCTTGAATACGGATGGCGTCACAAAAATTTGTTACAAAGCAAACCCCAATTATTTTTTAGTTTTCCTATAGACGGGGTTACCTTTTTTTGAAACAACCTGTAAAAGGCTTGCCTATTTCAATAAATTACCTGCTACTTACTATACCGCGTTTGGCACCAGGCATTGTTAAGTAAATTATCTGCCTACGGTCTCACAACCAAACTGCGCCAATGGCTCTTGAGCTTCATGAAAGATCGCTCCTTACATGTGGCAGTTGACGGTATTTCTTCTGATGCGTTTAAAACTAATGCCGGGGTCCCCCAGGGTTCCATCCTGTCCCCCACCCTATTTCTTTTACACATCAACGACCTCTTGAAAACCACCACGAACCCCATTTACAGTTTCGCAGACGATAGCACACTTGTCTCAACTTTCACATTCTATCGATCACTTTCGGTGAATGATACAAATAGACTCAGGCAGGAACAGGTTGATTCCATCAATAGAGATCTTAAAGCAATCGTCGAGAGGGAAACCAACAATCTTGTTCAGTTCAACGCCCAAAAAACACACGTTTTCCAAGAAAGTGAATTCCTCAAATCAACCCCTCACAATGTCCGGAAATACCCTTGAATCAAGTCCCTCCATCTCGATTTTGGGAGTCACGGTGTCCAATAATATGTCTTGGCATGACCATGTTGCTAACATCGCAAAGTCGGCAAGCCAGGGGCTAGGTTTTCTATGGAAAGCCAGAAAGTTTTTTACTCCTGATCAACTGTTGACGACGTTGACTCAAATCCGACCTCTACTGGAGTATTGCTCGCACATTTGGGGTTCAGCACCAAGGCATTCTCTTCGTCTTCTAGATTCTATTTAGAAAAGAGCCATTCGCTTGATAAACAGCTCAACTCTCACAGATACCCTTCACCCTCTAGAACATAGAAGAGTTGCAGACCAGTCATTGCTCTACAGATATTTCCATGGCAGATGCTCCAGTGAAATAAAAACTCTTGTACCACCATTGGCCACATTCGGCCGAAAAACTCGGCACGCTGATCAGTCTTACCCATTTACTCTACAAGGACCAATCTTCATCAAGAATCCTTCTTTTTTAGGGCTGCTACGGAATGGAATAAGCTTCCAAAATCAGTTTTTCCAAAGAACTATGACCTACAACTTTTTAAAAAGCGTGTCCACAATCATTTCCTTTCTATAATCCTTTTCCCTTCTAATAGTCGCAGTGCGGGCCGTCCGCGGGCCACACGATAGGTCTACCCTTTTTGCGACTATTTTCATAAAAAAAAAGTCCAGAATTTCAAATAGGCAATAATAAGGTTGTATAGATATTTGATCCCTGTCACTTAATTAAAGCTTTTAGAAACAATTTAATTAATAATGTTTTTTCTTATGATAATAAGAAAACATCTTGGATATTTGTAAAAAGTTTTTATGACCATGACAAAAAACAATTTTTTAGATGTGCTCCCAAACTTACAAACTCTCACATAAATCCAACGAGTTTTGAAAAAATGCGTGTTAAACTTGCAACTCACGTATTAAGTAATACTGTTTCAAGTGAAATGAATACGTTTGTTAGTTAAGGAATACTTTCACAAAGTGCCATAGGAACCATAGAATTTATTGAAAAATTTTATAAGCGTTTTGATATGCTGAATTCAGTGGACTTAAAAAATTCAAATCCATATAAAACTGTTTTTGAAGGTACTGATTTTCAATTAAAATTTTTAGATAAAATTGATAAAGATGTTACTTCCAGATCAAGATGCAAAAAATGTTGTGTAATAACAATAAATTCATTAAAGATTCTTTGGACTCGACTCTCCTCAAATGATTTTAAATATTTACGATGTAGAAGAATCAATCAAGATTGTCTTGAAAGTTTCTTTGGTTCTATCAGACAACAAGGTGGTAATTCAATTAACCCAACTCCAATATAATTTCAAAGAGCATTCAAAAAATTATTTTGCCAAAAAAAAAAAAACAACAAATAAATATAAGAATTGTCACGCGCCTATTTTTTCCCTTCTACAGTTCCATTATTAATTGGGTCTCTGATAGTTTTGTAGTCCTCAGGTACTCGTAAATAGTTTCGCTTACCGTATTTTGTTGTAATTTAAATATATCATTCGTTGTAAATAGTGTTGCATACCTTGTTGTGATAGGATTCAATTATTAATGGTTGTGACATTTTTGTTAATCGATTGAGATGGAGTGGGGGTTTTTGTTATTAGATTTTGCCTTGATTTTTGGCCTCGATTGTCGTGTGTCGTCAGCTATATTATTGTTTGGTTTGCATTTCTGTGTGGATGGGCTGGCTATCAACACGGACGAGTGCGATTATGAGTTTGGAACATAGATTTGCGAAGATTGTTGGTTGACGCGTGTTCCGTGTCATTTCTTGATATCCGGCCTGGGAGTGAGTAGTTTGAGTGGGTCGTTTGGTGTCAGTCTTAGGAGTCGGGTGGTGGTGAGAGTTTTTTTGGAACGATTTGATATTAACACGTGAGCAGAACCTCTACGGTTTTTTATTTCATATCTGGCTGTATTTGGGCCACCTTAATTGGATTTTGAAGAAAAACCATTTAATTTTGCCTTTGTTGTTGATATTTTGGATTTTTGTGTCGAGTTAAAATAACCGCGTGCGGGATCTGATGGAGGGAAGCCATTGTTAAGTAGCAGGTGCAGTTCCATAATCAAACCAGCCACAGGAGTAGGCCACGGGAGTAGGCCACAGGAGTAGTGAATTCGTATACCCAAAGGTTACAAGTGATTTATTTTAGAATATTTAAACGACGTGATTTGTTTTTGACACCACGATTAAGTTTTGTTTTAATTTATTAATATAGTACACTGTTGAAAACTATTTATTGCATTGGATAATATGCCAATGCTGAACTTTGATTAAAGTAATATTCTTAATAGTTCTTTGTGTCCAAGTAAAAATGTTTTCTTCATACTTATTTGTGAATATCCTACAATATTGCTATTTTGAAGGACAGTCATTGTAAAAAAAAGTAATATTTTTAAATAAGCTTGATTGTTTTAACAGTGTAAATCTCTATGTAAATGGTAAAAAAAACGTGAGTAAATTAGCAGCCGTACGTGAACGTTTGATTAAGTATTATTAAAAAGTTGACTTGTATACGTTTTTTTTTTTGGTAACTTGATGAAGTTTGTTATTCTTACCTTTGTTTTAGTTATTTTATGGAATCGTAAACTTTGGATTTTTTTGATTTATTGTTGTCTTATAAAGTTGTAAATTTTGAAGTTTCGATTTATTGTTAGCTGTTGATTTTTATTATATTTGTTATAAGTTTATTATTGAACTGTGTGCCTGGATTTATTGTTGGCTGTTAATTTTGGCTATATTTGTTATAATTTTGTTATTGAGCTGTGTATTTTGATTTATTGTGTGAGTAAAGTATCCAATATATTTTTGCTATAATTTTATTTATTTGGTTTACCATAATCTTAGTTGTTTATCGTGTGGCTCTGCTAGTGCCTATAAGACCTAGGGGTTTCCGGCTTGAACCGTCTATGTCGGTGGCGCGGCTCACTTTTATATATATTTTTTCTTCTACCCTCTACGGCTGAGCTCGGGCATAATTTGCCAGTAGAGAGACCGCTGGCAGAGTACTCTTTAGAGAACGAAAAAGACGTGGCAGAATCTTAACACTTTCTAAAATTTAAAATGTAGGTATTCGTAGTTTTATTCGATGTTCGTAACGACTTAATTAAGTAAATCTATGAATAAAGGAATAAAACACAAAAATCCCATGAACAACGTCCAATTGCCAGAGTTGGGAAGCAACAGGGAGTCTAGCGAGTGGCTTTAATGAGAAACACGAGTGACCTTCGAGTGGACAAGGAGAGCCGTATTGCATTGATTTGTGATTATCGTAAAAGCTTTTTCGATTCTCGATTTGAAGAAATAATAAATGAACATTGGTATTATTCGGAAAACCCTTCATTTTGACGCTAACAAATCTGATTAAAATGGTGTTGTTTGTTGTTAGCATTTTTTTTAATATACAGCCACCGAAAATTTGAAAAGCTACATTTATTTTGCTTGCACGATATTTTTTTAATTCGGCCTTTCTGACAATGGACTATACTGACGTCAGACAGTGAGTGGTTTAGTTAAATATCTACAAACAAAAATAAGTTACATTGAAAATCCCCTAGGAGACTTTTAAAAGTTTGCTTTTGCGTTTATTAACAATGAGTAGGGAATTTCTTGATATCATTATTATTATAACTAATAATAATAATCCCCACACTTTTTCAGCGACAGGTAGAAGTGTTTTGTGAAAAAATGTAACAATTTAAATCAGTTTTTATGTTATTTTTAATTTATTTTACTAACTATTTTTGTTGCAAATAGCTGAGACTTTTATTGGACAAAAAGGAATAACTTAAAACTCATTTAAATCTTTGTGAGATTTACGCAAAAATTCATTATTAGCTAATTAATCAGTAATATGAAAAAATCCCGAAACAAGTCGATTTTTAATTTTAATTTACAATTTTAAAATTTTTGTTAGTTTAGACATAGCCGATTTGGCAAGCGATGTTCTTCTTTTTATATCCCTTGATGAGTTGTCTTCATTATTTATACGGGCACCCAGATAGACTATTTCACTTACACTGATGTATTGTATCCAAGGAAAAAGCGGATCTGCTGGCCGGAATGTTCAGTTCTAACTCAACCCTCGATACCAATAGAAAACCTGCAACGATACCTAGAATAAACTCATCAATGTCTGAGATCGCTATCCGCCAACGCACTATCAGGAAAATCCTACGAATTCTTGACTCTAATAAGACAGTAGGACCAGATGGAATTCCGACAATTGTCCTGAAGTCCTGTGCTCAAGAACTCACTCCAGTTCTCTGTAGACCTTTTAAGCTATTATACATTAAAGGTGTATTTCAGTCCATGTGGAAAAACGCTAAAGTCCAACTCATTTCGAAAAAAGGAAAGAAGACTATTTCTGCGAATTATCGCTCTATTGCATTGCTCTCAGTCATATCCAAAGTTATGAAAAAAGCGATTAACATAGAACTCATCAAATATCTGGACAAATTTGAGATAATTCATGACAGACAATATGGATTTCGATGGATTTCGTCTCGATTTTGGGAGTCACGGTGTCCAATAATATGTCTTGGCATGACCATGTTGCTAACATCGCAAAGTCGGCAAGCCAGAGGCTAGGTTTTCTGTGGAAAGCCAGAAAGTTTTTTACTCCTGATCAACTGTTGACGACGTACAAGGCTCAAATCCGACCTCTACTGGAGTATTGCTCCAACATTTAGGGTTCAGCACCAAGGCATTCTCTTTGTCTTCTAGATTCCATTTAGAAAGGGGCCATTCGGTTCAACAGCTCAACTTTTACAGATACCCTTCCTTATGTCTGCTCTGCAACAGAAGAAGAGTTGCAGAGCAGACATTACTCTACAGATATTTTTATGGCAGATGCTCCAGCGAAATAATAACTCTTATACCACCACTGGCCACATTCGGCCGAAGAACTCGACATTTATTCTCAAGATTGACACTACAAGGACCAATCTCCATCAAGAGTCCTTTTTTTACAGGGCTGCTACGGAACGAAACTGGCTTTCAAAATCAGTTTTTCCAGAAAACTATGACCTGCAACTTTTTAAAAAGTGGGTCCACATCTATCTCCTTTCTATAATCCCTCCCCATTTTAATAGTCGCAGTGCGACTATTTTCAGTAAAAAAAAATGTATGTTATACAATAAAATATTTACAGAATGGTTATGTCAGATAAAACTTATAATACCTACAATATTGAGGTAATTTAAATCACTACTTTAAAAGCAAACAATACCATAATAATTGTTCTGCTAGTACCTTATAAGTAATATCCGCGCTTTTCTTTTTTCTATCTTTGCAGGGAATTTGAAAAAGTTTTTTTTTCGCTATTATGATTGTCATCACGTACAAAACACATAACGATTGTTGCAAACACTTCATATTTATTTATTAATACTATAATAAAATTAAGAAAACTTATTTTTAATAATAAAAAATTTAATTGAATAAAAATTAAAAATTTAAAATTCCTAGTAAAACTTAATAATCTGTTTTCCCAAGGAGGTCTAATTTGAAATTACCGAAGCACCTTTTTCAATTAAAAAACATTCACACAATCCCATAAATACCCGTCAATCTATCTGACCTACATAATTGTTATCAGTCTTAACTGTACTTAAACTTCCATAAAACGCGACGTATGTCGCAAGAGTTACGTTCCTATCGCATGCCAAGAATTTGGAAGTACGGAGACATTCCATCAGTGTCTCGAGAAGTTGCATGGGTCATTTTATATATCAGCGGAATTGGAAGTATAGTTAAAGTCAAAAATAATATTTTCGTTTTTGGAAATTCGGTACCTCAACAAATTCAGCCGACGTCAGGTTTTTAATTGGATGTAGGTTAGGTTAGGTTAAAACGACGGTTCGGAGGGAGCCCACTTAGGCCTTCTGGCCCGTTGTGATACTGTGATGGACGGCGGTGCCTTCCCCCTCTACCGTGAGAACCAGTTGGAACTTTTAATAAAAAGTGTGAGGTCTTTATTGCTGAGTTGAGAACAGATAGTCATCAAAGTTCAGTTGCCTTGGTATAGAAAGCCTTTTCTGCTTAGGGCAGGGCAGTGGCATCGTGACATCTTCTATAGAAGTCATGTCGTAGCTCTGCGAATCCCATGCGCCGTGCATGGGATCCACCTGCCCAGTCTCCTGTTTTGTCCGCGATCGCATTTCCAATGGACTTCCTGGATAGAGTTAAAACATCATTCATTCGACGTAGATCTAGTTTAGGCCAGATCTGTTTTGATGATGTGCATGTGGGTTTATTTTGCCACATGATTTGCCACCTATATATATATATATATATATATATATATATATATATATATATATATATATATATATATATATATATATATATATATATATATATATATATATAGGTTAGGTAATGACATTTGTTATTGTTAGCTGAATAAACAGTATTATGAAAATATCCAAAAAAAAAGTCGATTTTTGATCTTAGTTTACCATTTTTTTAATGAATAATTTATCATACAGGATAAATAGTCTTTTGGTGATGACGCCAGCACCAGTTTTTTTAAATAAAACACCCCCTTTATTACCAATTTGCGGATTTCCCTTGCTGAGTGTATTCCACAAGTTGATTCAAATTGGTACAGAGTGAACAAAAACGCAAAAGTTGTTCGTTATTTTAACATTGTATCTATTCACTTTTATAAGTAATCCCAGCCGCTCGACTAAACAGAGAAAGTTTAAAAGTATTTCTTGTTTTTTTAACGTCAAATTAAAAACTGTCATAAATATTCAAATACAATTTGGTATTATTAATCTAATTTATCATATCGTGTGTAACAAACTCTTTTGTTAAAATACTTTTAAATAAAAGTGAGAGAATTGCAATTTTAATGATGCTTGATGTTGGCAATAGGATACGGACTCAACAAAAGGTACGCACATTATTTCATGAAATGCACTCAGATCGTGAACGTATCTCTTAAACTACAGTGAGCAGAGTAGAAAGAAAATACAACAGAGATTAGGACACGTAAGCGATGTACCGAAGCAAGGTAGATCTACATTTAGGTAATGCAAATATTCAAGAAGATGTAGTTTTTTAGACGATCCACACTGTACAGTGCAGGGATTATGTAGGGATTTGGATATTGAGAAGTCTTGGCCGAAGATCGCAGAGCTGAATTTTGCGAGTACATGATGAATTAAAACGATAATAAATTAAAAAAGCCGTGTCGTGTCATTGGACACCCGATAAAAACGAAGTTCCTCACACTATTTATAAATTTTGATCAAGGTATCAAAAAAAAAGGAAAAACAAATATAATTGTTACAGATTCTCATACAAAAGATATATAATACTTGGCAGGATTCGAATTCAACGTTTCACTTTTTTGTATCTTTTGAGCATTGGTTTTCGGTATTTTATTTGCACTCTGACGTTTGCGCTTTCCATACTCTTTTGGACTCTGAACACATGAATTCACTTTTGTCTCCCTATAATTTAAATAGTAAAATAAATAGTAAACACTCAATACAATAAACGAATGTAAACAGTAAATACTTTTATCAAGTTATACAATTTTATAAACTTACTTTTCTAAGTCTGTATTACACACATTTGCTGCAGTTTCCATTTTTTAAAACTTAATTGCAATAATAAAACAATATTTATGTATGATCAAACACAAATAACAAATGCGTTTTCACAAAATTTTCTGTACAACCCTGTGTTGAGGTTAAAAGATAATAAATTATAGTTTAAAAAAACTAAAAAACACGCGTTTAGAGTTAATAAAAACTAAAAAATAATTCTTAACATAAGAATAAAATTACTAACGAGAAAATTAATGTCAGTGTTCTGTTTGTCATACAAAGCACCCCACGCTTTTAGAACAGGACATTAATTTTCTCGTCAGTAAATTATTCCATTTACCAAGAAAATTATCTGTCTCCATTTGAATATGCCAAACAATTTTAAAATGTAGTTCGCGAATACCTTAAAGCGCGCATGCCTAGTTCACGCACTAGTTCTATCTCTCTTACTCTCATGCAAATGAACCCATTTCGTTACGTGGAGATTTCTACTAAAACTTCTTCTGTTCTTCTTCTCCCTTTTTGTAATGCATCTGCCTTGTTCTCTAATTTCTTAGAGTTGTAGCTGGGATGATGAATTCCAGCTTTCATAGCAACGTATGGGTGGATGTTCAGGTGGTCTGCTGGATCTTAGGAGACCATCCCTTGCAATCTGTTGTCGTCCATCCGTTTAACATGATCTCTCCATTCGCGACGTCTGTTTCGGGACCATCTAACTATGTCTTGGACATCGCAAAGTTCTCGGATGTCTTCGTTTCTTTTATGGTCCCTTAGTGTGTAGCCCGCTATGGCTCTTAGAGACCTCATCTCTGCTGTACTGATAATCCTTTTTGTTGTAGAGTTTTCGGCTCTTGTTTCCACGGCGTAGGTCATAACAGGTCTCACACAGGTCTTATATATGCGGACTTTGCTTTCAATGGACATGTGCTTGTTTCGCCATATTATATCTCTAAGGAATCCTGATATTAAAGCTGCTTTGGTTGTTTGAGCCTTTACTTTTTCTTGCAGGTCTCTACTGCCGAGATATTTTGAACTCATAACCTGTTCTACTGGTTTATTGTATACAGCCAATTTACATCTTATGTCTTTTTGAACTGATAAAGCATTCTCTGTAGGTTGTCTTTATCTTCCAAACTTTTTTACTTTCGTTATAAGTTCGTCCATAATCAAGTTGAAGAGGATGAGGCTTAGGCTATCGCCTTGTCTTATTCCAGTTTGCATGGGTAGTCTGCGTTTCTTTCTGCCTTCTACTTGTATTTGGGTCCAGTTGTTAGTGTTTAATTTCGCAACAATGCTTGAAATATCCGGGTGCACGTTTTTTTTGAGAAGGTTTACAACATCAGTGAGTCTTACGCGGTCAAATGCTTTCGTAAGATCTATAAAACACATATATGCTGTTTTGTTGTATTCTTTAGCCTTTTCAGCAATTTGCCTGATAGCAAAGATGGCATCTACGGTTGACCTGTTTTTTTTTAAAGCCTTGTTGCTCTTCGCATATGCCATGAGAGGATATATCTTCTGCCAGTATTTTAGTGAATAGTTTTAGTACTGAACTCCTCGATAGTTTGCTGCGTCTTTTTTTATTCTCTTCTTGAATATTAGAATGGTTATGCTTTAGTAATTCGTTGGATGTTTCGTCTATTCCCGCGGACTTGCGGTTTTTCAGTATGGTGATCGATTGTTTCAGTTTCTCATCAGACACGGTCCACGGTTCTTGGGTGTTGTTAGTATGCTGTTCTGTGTCTGGATTTACTGCGTCTATGTCATAGCTGTAGAGTCGACAGGAGTATTTTTCCCAATCGTTAAGTGCAATTTTCGTTATGTTTATACGTTCGTTGATTGGTTTTTTCCTATTCCTTAACATGTTCCAGATCTTCCTCTGGCCTCCGTAAAGGTCGTGTTCCATGTCTGCCGAGAATTTTTCCCAATGTGCTCTTTTAATGTAACGGATTTTGTTGTTGGTTGTATTTTTTACGGCTTTGTATTAAAATTTGTGATCTGTATTTCAGATATGCTATGCGCTTTTCGTTTGCTAGTTCTTTGACTTTCTTAGTAAACCATGGTTTTGTGTTTGGTTTGGTAGATTTATTTGATGTTCTTCTTCCAACAGCTTCTTCGGCAGCTTTGAGTATGTTTGATATAATTCTTTGCCAGGCATTTTTAGCGTTACCTGTTTCTACAATGTGGTTACTTTCTATTTTCTTATTGAGTCTTTGCTGGTGTAGGAGTTTTGTTAAGGAACTTTCTTCCAAAAATTGTAAATGTTTTTGTAACACCATATGCACCATGCAGAAGAATCGGCAAAAACCGTGAGTTAATGCAGCGGTTCTCAAACTTTTGTCATTCACGCCCCCCTGTTTTAATTTAAAAAATGTTGCGCCCCCCAATCCGTAGACCTAGAAATTTGGACTAAAATAGGCAACATTGTCTCGTCGAGAGCGCCAAAGATGCTGTCGGAAAGTTCGCGGTGTTCGTGCCACGTATTCAAGCTTCCTGATCTTTCTCGAACTGTCTGAACGCGACTATAAATACAGAAGCGCACATACGGTATTCTCAGTCTCTCAGTGAAGGTATTTTAACACCAAGCAAGCATTACTGTAAAGTGTGAGTGTATAAGTAGATGTAGTATGGATAAATTTTTAAAACGAAAACTTGAGGATGACGGGGCTTGTACATCGACAGGTTCAGGTGGAAATCGTCCGAAATCTAAAACAAGAAAATATGACCCATCATACCTAAATTTGGGCTTTACTAGCCTTGAAGTAGGTGGCGAAGAAAAACCACAATGCGTTATCTGTTTAAAAGTATTGGCTGCAGATAGCATGAAACCAAATAAATTACAGAGGCATCTAGAAACGCTGCACAGAGAATATGTCAATAAACCGCGAGATTTTTTTGTGGAGAAACTCAGATTGTTTAAAAAACAAAAATCCAGCTTTCCTAGAGTACTGGCAGTAAATGAGAAGGCTCTCTTGGCATCATATAAAGTGGCATACAAAGTAGCTAAATGCAAAAAACCGCACACTATTGCAGAGCAACTTATTTTACCCGCTTGCAAAGACATTGTAGAAATAATGTTTGGTGAAAATTTTACTTCACAACTTAACAATATTCCTCTGTCAAATGATACAATCTATCGACGAATTAACGATATATCAGTTGATATGCAGCAGCAGCTTGAATCTGAGCTTACTGGAAACTTGCTTGCTATACAACTTGACGAAGCAACTGACTCTAGTAACGATTCCCATTTGATTTGCTACATTAGATTCTGTCAATGTTCTAAAATATGTGAAGATTTATTGTTTTGTAAACAGATTGAAGGAAGAACTACAGCCACCGAGTTGTTCAAGATTACAAATGATTCTATTACTAAAATGAATTTGCAATGGAAAAATTGTGTTGCGATTTGCACCGATGGAGCTCAAGCCATGTCTGGTAAATACAACAGTTTACAAGCGCTAGTAAAAAAGGAATCCTCAGAAATTATCTGGACGCACTGCATGATACATCGGGAAGCGTTAGCATCAAAATCGCTAAGCCCTGGACTAAACATGATTTTGACAGTAGTTATTGAAGTTGTTAACTTTATAAAAACCAGACCACTAAAAACAAGGATGTTCTCTGTTCTGTGTGAAGATATGGGAGCTGAGCATCAATCTTTGTTGTTTTATTCCTCATCCAGATGGTTGTCACGCGGTAAGACGGTTAAGCGTGTCTTTGAATTAAGAAGGGAAATAGCGATATTTTTAAGCGAGGAAGGTCACAAGCATTCAACAGATTTTTTCGACAAATTATTTTTACTAAAGCTTTCTTATTTAGTAGATATTTTTAAAAAACTTAATATACTTAATCTTCAGCTGCATGGAAAAGACGTAAATATATTTGATTTAAGTCAAAAGATTGATGCTTTTTGTAATAAATTGCAGTTATGGCATAACAAATTGAAAGAAAACAGTTTGGAAATGTTTCCCACATTTTGCGATTTTGTGCAAGATTCCCCATTGGAAGATATTCATAAAGCTGTGATACTAAAAACCATAGGAAGCCATTTAGAAAATTAAACTGAGAATTTCAAGCGATACTTCTTTGCAGAGAAAGATATCAAGTTGTCAGACTGGAGCTGGGTTTTAAATCCATTCGAAAATAGACCTGTCGGACTATCACTGCAAGAAGAAGAACAACTGATAGATATTTCAACAAATCCCTTACAAAAATCAAACTTTGTTAACAAATCTTTAACAAACTTCTGGACTGAACTTCCGAACGACTACTCCGTTATAAAAGCCAAAGCGCTTAGAATTCTGTTGCCTTTTCCAACGTCCTACCTTTGTGAAACTGGATTTTCTGCACTTGCTGTCGTGAAATCTAAATACAGAAATAAACTTCAAGTAGAAAATGAACTCAGAGTGGCCATCTCTAACATAGAACCAAATTTAGAGAACTTGTGCGCCTTAAAACAAGCTCATGTTAGCCATTAGTCCTTAGAATGTTTCTTTGTCATCATTAAGTAAGTAAAATTTCAATAAAGATTTTTTAAAAATCTATCTGTAGCATTTTATCATTACCATTTTATTTTTAATCTGTACTGCGCCCCCCCCCCCAATCATGTAAACGCGCCCCCCTTAGGGGGCGCGCCCCACAGTTTCAGAAACGCTGAGTTAATGCTTAAAGTCAAAAAGAAGAAAACATCGTAATTTGGACATATAATGCGAAACTCAAAATATCAACTAATTGTCGAAGGAAAAATAGAGGAAAAGCGAGGGATAGGCAGAAAGCAAATGTTATGGTTAAGAAATATAAGAGATTGGACGGGGTTAAGAACGATAGGAGAGTTGGTACACACAGCAACCAAATGAGAAATGTTTGGAAATATGGTCACCAACATCCAACAATAGTGGATAGGCAGTCGAAGAAGAAGATATGCACCATATTTATTTCATTTGGATATACCACACTGTATAAATAAGTCATTATTCATCGCATTAAATAATATTTTATTGTCTGCCACGGCACATGTCTGACACGCTCAATATCTGTAGATATAAACGAACCTTATAAATCAGACATTATTCGTGTCACTTTCGATGCGGAGTTTTCGATCCACAATACTTAGAGCATTTTAATATTGAAATAATAGGTCAACAGCCAGAAGTATTCTTTACAATTGTAGCGCAAACATCAGAAGAAACGTTTCGAGGAAATTTGCATACTTTAGCTCGAACGTTCCCATTTTAGTTATGTTTTTCAGGATATCCGGTTGGCAACACTGAGCTCATCAGTAATGCTGGTATCTTTCAGGATACGACCGTAATTAAAATATTTTACGAGTTGGCGTGTCTGCGAAGCAAAGGACGAGCGCTCCCCGTAGTCGGTGGCACGACTACGGGTCGACCTTGGCGCAATGAAGCATCGAGGATTACTTCGGCGAGGTTGTCGTGTGTTACGAAATTTCGGATTAAATGCTACCTTTCGACAATCGATTTATTCAAATAATGGATACAAAATTCTGGAAACGGATTTGATATTTGCAATGTTGTCAGATTTGCCGTTTCTCTGATATTATTAGTCTCTTAGGATTTTTAAATACATTTTCTTCTTCTACTTGTTAGAGATCTAGATGATCTGTTGATTCCGGACTTGCCTCTGTACTATGTCCTGAGATGTGGACTGCCAGATGTCTCTCCATCTCTTTGGCGGTCTTCCGGGTGAACGGGTCCCTGCTGGTTTTCCCTCTAGTACAATGCGTGGTAGTCTATCGTCGGTCATTCTCTTCATGTGGTTATACCATTCTCTTCTCCTCTGCCTTCCCCATCTCACCACATCCTGTAAGTCGCATTGTGCTCTAATGTCAGTGTTTATTACGTGATCTCTTCTTGTTTTTCCGGCTATTGTTCTCAGTACTGACATTTCAGCGACTCGTAGCATCCTTTTGGTCTTGTTGGTATCCTCTTTCGCTTCTATTATTGGCCTGACGCATGTCTTGTATATTTTGAATTTACTCTTCTTTCGCATATCAGGATTAGCCATACAGTTTCTTTTAGACATCCTGATATTATGGCTGATTTGTTAATTTGGTTTCTCAGGTCCTTTACCGGGTCGTGAACGCTGGACATATCTATGCCCAGGTATCTAAATTGCATGACCTGCTCTAAGGGTTTATTATCTATTACACACTTGCATCTCATTGGCTCCCTAGCGATGGTCATGGTTTTCGTTTTACCAATGGATATATCCATATTGAGTTGCTGACTGATCTGGTAGAACTTATATAACTGCCTCTGTGGGTCATTCTCACTTTATGCAAATATTGTAGCGTCGTCGGCGTAACAGACCTTGCTGATAGCCCTATTGTTCATTCTGTATCCCGAATTCATGGATGTTACTTCTTGATTTTGTCCATCAGGAGGTTAAATAAAAATGGACTAAGGCTATCTCCCTGTCTAATTCCTCCTGGAGGATGCTAGATGTAATATTCTCTCCAGCTAGTTAAGGTTGTATATATTGGCAGGGGCTTCTTTTTCCTTTAGGATTTTTATGAGGTCTTCCAGGCGGACTCTATCAAATGCCTCAGTAAGGTCAACGAAGTAAATAAATGCTGGTGTATTGTACTCCATTACTTTTTTCTTTATTTGATTGGTAATAAAGATGGCATCGGTTGTTAATCTATTCTTTTTGAATCCTTGTTGTTCATCTCTGGTTTTTATTTGCTCCTCTAGTTTGTCCTTGAGCAATCCTGTAAACAACTTTATTGTTGAGCATAGTAGAGTTAATCCTCTGTAGTTTTCAGGCTTTGTTTTTTGCCCTTTTTTGTATATGGGAATTGTGATGCTGGTGTGCCAGTCCTTCGGGATTTCCGTAGTGCTCAAGATTTTGTTAAATAGTGTTGTCAGTCTTGCTGCAAGCCCTGGACCGTCATATTTTAGAAGCTCGTTTGGTATATCGTCTGTACCTGGAGCTTTTATGTTCTTTAGTTTTTTTAATCTTGCCCTTGTTTCCATCTCGGTAACTGTTGCGCTAGCTGCTATCTGGTATCCTTCTGCCACCTGTGTGTCATCGGCATCATATAGCTTCCTGAAGTATTCCTCCCATACCTCCGTAATGACTCCTTTAACCTGTACGTATTCATTTACGGGTTTCTTCCTATTTTTAAGCATCTTCCAAATCTTTCTTTGGGCACCATATAGGTCATGATCCATATCGCTTGTAAATTTGGCCCAAATTTTTTTTTTGATCGCTTTAATACTTGAGTTGACTCTGTTCCTGATTTGTAAATATTCGGTGTGTTTTTCCTGGGTTAGGGTGCTCTTGTATGTTAGAAAACTTTTCCGCTTTACTTCTGCGAGGTCCTTCACTTCTTGACAGAACCATGGTTTGGTGTAAATACATCACCCTGTATATTCAGTCATTATTGTTATCTCCTTAATACGAGTTTAGCCATATGTAACACTTATGATTTTATGTACTCTTAAAGGTCTAGTCAAGGTCTAAACAATCATGGAGAAATGTGGTAGACGCATTCTACCATCGATTAGAGTACTGTCAACTTACAAATGGAGCACATTTTGAACACTAGATTAAGTAATCATTATGTTAAAAATGTTATCTTTCAATTATTACGTTTAAATGTTGTTGAAAATAGTTTGTATTAAAAATTTTTTTGAGACAATTAGGCGTTGACACACTTCTGTTTTATTTATTTAAGACCTTCTAGACTGTATAGAATCATTCGGACTAGTGATTTACGAGATAATTGTCCGTTTCAAGACTTTTGGTCCACTCTGTATATATTTTTTTCATAGCCCCAAATATCCCCATTAAAACAAAATCAAGCCCATTTTTGTAGCCATAAAAGTTTTTAAATTATTTAAATAAAATCGAAAAATTCGTATTATGAAGAAATGTTTAATTTAGTCATAAATATTTTTTTTCATTGCTTTTACGAAAAAAGAAATCTGACAAAATGTCATCCAAATTGATGTAGGTCGATTCCAACCATTGGTCAATGTGGCGATTGGTAATGGGCCCAGTATAACTTGGAAAAGGAAGGAAGGAAAATAATAAAATGAAAACTGAAATAACAAGAGTCGAGAAATTGAGAGATACCATAAATTGGTCAGAATGGAAATTCCATCTTAAAGTTATCTTGATCTTGAGAGCAAGTGATATCCTCAAGGTCGTGACTGGAGAAAGTAAAAAGCCAACACTATTAGTACATGACAATGAAGGAGAAATTGCGGATGCATAAAAAAAGTTAGAAGGGGAATTTCAGAAAAAACTGTCGAAGTGGAACAAGGATGATGCAAAAGCCCAAAAGATATTAGTTACTTCCGTAGAGAAGAAAGTTCTGCAATATCTTATGTGCTGTGATAATTCAAGAGACATGTGGACTTTATCCAATCGAGTCACTCCGGCTATACTTCTCAGACTACTCATCTCCACAGCATTAATCGTATTTTCATGCTTCTTCTGCCATACCCAACATTCACTACCATACATAAGTGTAGGAACCAACACACCGCTATGCACCGCCAGACGTGCCTTTTTTGACACTTTCTGGCTATTCATAAAGCTATGCAGTGCCCCATTCATTTGTTTTCCAGCCAACACCCTTCGCTCAATGTCACTGTCATACTTTCCATCTCTAGTAAATTTTGAACCCAAGTACACAAATTCATTAACTTGTTCCACTCTTTCTCCTTTAATCAGCACCTCGCAGTTTGTCATGCTTTTTCTCTTTCTAATACCATTACTTTCGTCTTGCTTACATTCACTCGCACTCCCTTCATTTTTAAGCTATCATGAAAAATATTAATCATTCCCTGCAATTCGTCCTCAAGTGATGCTAGTCATGATCTGATCATCGGCGTAAAGGAGACATTTGACGTTTAAATAATTCATTCTCAATCCATCCATACGCACTGTTTTTCAAATATTTTAACCAAAAAATAAAATTCAAAGTGAAATCCTAATTTTATTTGTTATTATGCTTATCATTGAAATGACTAAAATTCCGCCATAATTGCCAAGGTCGAAATTGTTCCGAAAAATAGTTACGATGTACAGTTTTTCCACCTAAACAAATCCCAAATAATCATAGACAGATTGTAGTTCTTCTTATTTTTTGCAAATGGTATAAGATGCTCAAAAAAAACACTTTAATCCCACGTGTTACCGCGTTGACTAACCGAGCATCGATCCCAAAAAGCACTAATATGACAGCTACTCCCGGCGTATTTATTATCGAAAAACTGACCCTGTACAATAAACTTTGTTCCGAGATGCATTACCAGTCCATGTTCAGATTTTTAAATGTGCAGTAATAAAAAATTGTAATTAATGTTTTTTATTACAAGACTTAATTCGCAATTATTTACGTTGCATAAAAAACAAACAAAAATGAAATCAAATTCGTCTGATTTTAAAAATTTTTCGTATACAGTGTGGAACAGTCAAATGGAATAAATTCGATAACGAATAAATGAGAGCGTGTTGGGAAAAACGCTTGGACACGTCGATTTGTATTTTTAGATGCGCATTTTTTTCAAAAAAAAATAATTATATAGGGTGTGTCATGTGACAGTGGCCGATACCAGCTTTCTTATTTTAAACACAACCCCCTGTATATTATTTATTTTTTGGATTTTTCAGAAAATTCCAAGCATAATTCATGTACAATGTCCCATACCTATCTTCAACTGTTTCGGAAATATTAAGTGTTTTCAGATGTATTACAAAAATAAACATTAAGAAAAGAAAATTATTTTATTTCACAAATTCGCTACATTACGCTCAAATTGCCGCTATTGGTCTAATGAGAATCCTCACTGGATGAGAGAGGAACATACGCAATATCCTGAAAAAGTTAATGTTTGGGCAGGAATTGTTGGAAATCAAATCGTAAGTCCCTTTTTCATTGATGGCAATTTGAATGGAGATAAATATTTAGAACTGCTCCAAAATAATGTCGTGCCAACTTTGACAAACTTATATCCTGATCCAACAAACCCACAAGTTCCTACCAATATACTATGGTTTCAGCAAAATGGAGCACCGCCCCATTACCAAATCAATGTCCGGCAGTACCTGAACCAAAATTTTCCAAATCGATGAAAAGGGAGGCGCGGATCGATAGAATGGCCAGCACGATCTCCTGATCTGACGCCATTAGACTTCTTTTTGTGTGGATATGTCAAAAGTATTGTATACAAAACTAAACCACTCGACTTACATTGACTTAAAAAGTCGAATCATGCTTGCGATTAGATCAGTCACGCCTGAGATGTTGAGGAACGTTAAGTAACTGTCACATGACACCCTATATAATTTTTTTTTTTTTGAAAAAAATGCGCATTTAAAAATACAAATCGACGTGTCCAAGTGTTTTTCCCATTCGTTATTGAATTTATTCCATTTAGCTGTTCCACACTGTATGTTCATGTATGAGCACGTGTGTAGAGTATCGTGCTAGCCTCAATTTCCCGAAATAAATTATAGCCGAACACCGTTCACGTCAGTATCGATTTCTAGCGTGTTTATCAGATACATCCTCTGGATTGGTCCGGGAAACTGTTGGCACTGAAATTGGATTTTCTATTGCTTGACGCCGACCATCCCGGAGCACGCGACTACTGAATGATTATCGCCAATTAAACAAAAGCTATCTATCCATTGATTGTCTTTTTTCTGAAAAAAATTGGATTTTTAGTATTTTGTTTCCAAGGTTACTGTAACGGGCAAAATTCACTTTTTTGTTGCTTGAAATTATGGGTTTTACTTTATTTCGTTAATAAAGCATGCACTAGATCTAAGGAAGAAATAGCCAACTTTCCATTAAAAATCTAAATATATTTAAAACTCAACTTTACTCGACACAACATTTCTGATACTTCAGACGTTACCCTTGGGAATGTCACCTTTCCTATAGCAATCTAATTAAATATCTAGAAATCACGTTTGACAAAAAAACTAACCTTCAAAACACACATCGACGAAATTGTACTGCAACGCAGCAGATACCTTAACTTCCTGATGACAATAATTAGAACGTTGTGAAGAGCATTTCGTCAAACTGCTCTAATAGTCCATTATCGATTATCCATTATCGATTATGGCAGTACTTTATACGGAAGCGGATATGGTCACGTATGGTTCAGTAGTCTGGTGGACCAAAGGGTTGCAACAGACAGCTAGAGCAAAGCTTGCTGGCCTTAAGCGGCTCTCATGCCTAGACATAACTCGAGCACTGTCCAGCACACCAACGGCAGCGATGGAGCACCTCCTAAATCTCCCTACCCTAAATATTTTCTTAGAGAGGGAGGCCAGGATAGTTTTCTACAAATTTCTGATTCTGAAAAGAAAATTAAAGGAGAGCAACTCGGGGACCTCTCCGGGAAACTAAGTAAAACAAAAAACCACCAAATCTTCGGGATAATTCCCGACATGCTAGCCACAGAAATACACGTAGAAAAGTACTTCAAAGTCATCTTTACGAAGAGAAATAGATGAATGGGGGAAGAAAACCTCTTCCCAGAAACTGAATACGTAATGTACACAGAAGGCTCAAAAGTCCCAGATGGAGCTGCGGCCGATGTTTTCAGTAGGAAACTAAAGATTGAAATATCTACTAGTCTTGGCAGGTATGCTACAATATTTAGGATTTTAGGATAAAGTCTTTGCTATCGAATTGTGTGCAAAAGAGCTGATTAACAGACCTCTAGCAAACAAAAACATTAGTATAATATCAGACAGCCAGGCTGCTTTTAAAGCGCTGAGCATCGAATCCCTGGAGTACCTTGGTGCGAACAACAGACTCTGCTGTGAGTACCTAGGCACCAGGGGGTGAAGGAAAAAAAAACCGGCATCCTCGCAAAACACGGAGCCAAATCTGCGTTTACTGAACCAGAACCAGTCTTTGGAGTTATTACAAGTGCCGCCAAAACAGTTCTTTCGAAATGGGCAGAAAGAAAAAGACTCACGCACTGGTCCGATATACCAGGGTTGACTCACTCGAAGGCATTCTTACCTAAACCTTCGAAAAAAACAACCAAGCAGATTCTAGAATGGAGCAGAAACGACCTGCAAATTCTAACGGGACTGCTTACAGGATACTGTCGTCTAAGATACCATCTCGGAAGGATAGGTCTGAACCAACAAAAGGACTGTTGGTTTTGCTGCGTGGAAAACGGAACTGCTGGGAAGAATAAGGTTCAACAGATTTGGTTTTACCAACTTAAAACGTACTGATTTCAGGAAAATCTCACTCACCGCTCACATGACACCTTACCTAACCATATGGAAGCGGAAACAAACAAGAATTACGAATACTCGACATCTTACAAAATAAAGCTTTAAGATTGTGTATTGAAGCGATGTAATCAACTCCCATAGAACCCTTATGAATTGAAACGCTGGAACCTTTACTAGAACAATTTTTTTTAGAAAATTTTTAATAAAATACAAAACCAAAAAATCACCACTTATGAGTAAATTAACCATCTTAAATCTGCATGATCTGACAAAGGCATACTGGACCCATAAAAACTCACCCAACCCCCCCCCCTTACTGCCTTGCAAAAAGGTTTCAGAAACACTGCAGAATTCATAGCAGTAATATTTAAAGTAGACTTAAATACGCTCTTACTAGATACACAGACAATTATTCCTAGATACACGGAATCAAGTAACTCGAATAACAAAATAGTCACACAAATCATGCATAAATATCATAATTATACACCCATCTACACCGATTTATCCAAAAATACCCAAGGAACTAGTGCCGCTTTTATAAAAATACAAATAAAACGAAACAAATACAAATGAAGCAAACTAACATCCATCTGTACCACCGAAGCATTTGCAAAACTCAAAGCAATAGAATTTATCACTCAAATGAATATCACCCAGCTATCACTTTTTCTGATTCTCCTTTCCACTTGAAAATCAATTTAAATTACCCAAACCATTATATAGCTAAAATAAAAACACTTCTCTCTAACTTTAATCAAGATAAGAGTTTATTTTGTATGGGTGAAAGCGCACGCACGAATTACATATAATGAAAAAGTGGGTTAACTGGCGAAAGAAAGCATATTCTAAGGAGAAAAAATATCCATACCCCCAACCTTAGAAGAAAGGATGACTATTTTAAAAAGAAATGGAACAGAAAATGTCTTATCTATATTCTCATTATTGCAAGACAAAACCCACAACTATCTACGTAAATACAACTATGAGCTGGCTAAAGTTTGGGCATGCGTGTTACCCAGCACACCTACACAAAATCAAAATCATGGATAGTAACCTCTGTGATACCTGCGATGAGATTTGGGTCTTGGATCACTCATTTTTTAAATGCAGTAAAAATGAACGACATTTAAACTTATGCAAAACCTTTTACAGCTAAAGGTCGAGCTTCTCTTTTTATTTTTTAGCTTATCGTTGTTACCATTAATTTCTTTTCCCACCTAACTCCACTATGGTTCACCTTATATTCGTCTTTAAAAAAAATGCCCTGAGCGACCCATAGGTAATGCAATCCTTTTGAGGTTAAATTGAAAAGAGTTGTAATCCTTAAGAATGTGACTTATTTTCCATAAAACAATTTCTTATTTAAACAAAAAGACAATTAAGACTTTTCCTTATATTTTACCAAACATTATTTCACATAAATATATTTCAAATGGATTTTTTACGCCAATGATCAGGTCATATTAGCCTTATCTGAAGAGGAGTTGCAGGCAATGGTTAATGTTATGCATGATGCCCTGAAAATCAAAGTGATGAAAATAAATGTAAGCAAAACGAAAGTAATGGTTTTTAAAGAAAAGAAATCATGACAAACTGGGAAGTTCTGATTAAGGGAAAAGAGTGAAACAAGTAAATGAGTTTGTATACTTGGGTTCAAAGTTTACGAAAGAGGAAAATATGACAGTTGTAACGTGCCTATTTTTTCCCTTCTATAGTTCCATTATAATTGTGTCTCTGATAGTTTTGTATTCCTCAGGTACTCGTAAATAGTGTCGTGTGCCGTATTTTGTTGTAACTTAAATATATCATTCGTTGTAAATAGTGTTGCATACCTTGTAGTGATAGGATTCGATTGTTAATGGCTGTGGCATTTTTGTTGTTCGCTGGAGATTGAGTGGGGGGTTTTCGTTATTAGATTTTGCTTTGGTTTTTGGCCTTGATTGTTGTGTGTTGTCGGTTATATTATTGTTTGGTTTGCATTTCTGTGTGGATGGGGCTGGCTATCAACAAGGACGAGCGCGATTCTGAGTGTGGAACATAGATTTGCGAATATTGTTGGTTGACGTCGGTTCCGTGTGATTTTTCTTGATATCCGGCCTGGGAAGTAGGCAGTCGTTTGGTGGCAGTCTTGGGAGTGGTGTGGTGAGAATTTCTGGGACGGTGTGATATTGGCAAGTGTGCAGAACCTCTACGATTTTTCTTTCATATCTGGCTATATTTGGGCCATCTTAATTGGATTTTGAAGAAAAGCCATTTAATTTTTAACTTGACCTTTCTATCTTACCTTTGTTGTTGATATTTTGGATTTTGGTGTCGAGTTAAAATAACCGCATGCGGGATTTGATTGAGGAAAGCCATTGTTAATTAGCAGGTGCCGTTCCATAATCAAACCGGCCACAGGAGTAGTGAATTCGTATAACCAAAGGTTACAAGTGATTTATTTTAGAATATTTAAACGACGTGATTTGTTTTTGACACCACGATTAAGTTTTGTTTTAATTTATTAATATGGTACACTGTTGAAAGCTATTTATTGCATTGGATAATATGCCAAGGCTGAACTTTGATTAAAGTAACCTTCTCAATAGTTCTTTGTGTCAAAGTAAAAATGTTTTCTTCATACTTATTTGTAAATATCCTACAATATTGATATTTTGAAGGACAGCCATTGTAAAAAGAAATATTTTTAAATAAGCTCGATTGTTTTAACAGTGTAAATCTTTATGTATATGGTAAAAACATGAGTAAATTAGCAGCCTTATGTGAACGTTTGATTAAGTATTATTAAAAAGTTGACTTGTATACGTTTTTTTGGTAACTTGGTAAAGTTTGTTACTCTTACTTTTGTTTTGGTTATTTTATGAATTCGTAATCTTTGGATTTTTGATTTATTGTTAGCTGTTGATTTTGACTATATTTGTTATAAGTTTATTATTGAACTGTGTACTTTGATTTATTGTTGGCTGTTAATTTTGACTATATTTGTTATAATTTTATTGTTAAACTGTGTACTTTGATTTATTGTAGGAGTAAAGTATCCAATATATTTTTGCTATAATTTCATTTATTTGGTTCACCATAATCTTAGTTGTTTATCGTGTGGCTCTGCTAGTGCCTATAAGACCTAGGGGTTTCCGGCTTGAACCGTCTAAGTCGGTGGCGCGGCTCACTTTTATTTTCTTTTTTTCTTCTACCCTCTACGGCTGAGCTTGGGCATAATTTGCCATTAGAGAGACCGCTGGCAGAGTACTCTATAGAGAACGAAAAAGACGTGGCACAGTGACATTGAGCAATGAGTGTTGGCAGGAAAACAAATGAATGGTGTACTACATAGCTTTACGAACAGCCAGAAAGTGCCAAAAAGGCACGTCTAGCTGTGCATAGAGGAGTGTTGGTTCCTACACTCATATATGGAAATGAATGTTGGGTTTGGCAGAAGAAGCATGAAAATAGAATTAATGCTGCGGAGATGAGTAGTCTCAGATATATAGCCGAAGTGACTCGGTTGGATAAATTAAAGAATAGTGAGATAAGAGAACGCTGTGGTGTAAAAGAAGATGTGGTTACAAAGATAGATAAAAGAAGGCTTAGATGGTAGAAAGGATGGATAAAGGAAGATTGACGAAACAAATATATAAGGCGAGTGTGAATGAACAAGTCGGTATAGGTCGACCTCGGCGAATATATCTCGATCAGATCAACATTGTTTTGAAGAAAGGCCAGGTCAAGAGTACTAACAACCAACGAGCATGTATGAGAGCACTGATGAAAGTAGATGAAGCAAAAGACGTGTGTAAGAGCCGTAGCAAATGGAAGGAAGTGGTCTCTGCCTACCCCTACGGAAAAAAGGCGTAACTATATGTTTGTAAAATAAAATTACTGTTATTCTTGGAAAAACAAACTAATAAATCTTTTTTATGAAAGTTTTTGCGCTATCTATTTCGAAAAGGATGTCACGGCTGTTAGTAATAGTATATAGTTTACTTAAATAAATAGAGCGTAATCTGATGTTTTTAGTGTAGTGAATTTATATTATTTTAGTCAGCGCGTCACGCCTTATTTCTAACCCAATTTTTGAGGGTTAAAAATTAGCTTTTTCTACATAACAAACAACTAGCCACCGCAGCGTTCTCGAATCTTCCTTTGGCACATTTTTATCGTCGACTTTTAGCCCCTTTTAACTTATTAAAAACCGCAACGTTTCGGTTTTAAAAGGAAGCAGCGCTGTTGAGATTTTTATCAAAATTGAAAAACCTGCAAAGCAACTGAGAGTGATCGTAGCCGCATCACGAGTGGGAAAAGAGGCAATCATAAATTAGTATTTAAAAAAAGTATTCATATTATCTACTTACTAAAAAATATTCAGAAATTTCAACTTGGGCTGCTTGTTCTAGAGTCAAATTACAAATCCAGATGCACTTTTTTAATAATACTATCAATACCAACTGACTTTTAAACAAAAATAACAAAACAAACATTTATCGCATTTTTTTTTTCGCACAAAATGTCAGAATTTAGGTTTTTTTGACAAGTAAAGCAGACGTACATAATAGTCTAAGCAATAGGGAAAAGGTGCGTGCAAAAATTAATATCCCAAAAAAAATATGAGCGTTTAGAAAATTGAAATTTAGGGTGAGTTTCTATTTATTGTGACTCGATCCTGATTACCGAATATAACCTAAAAGATTGGCAAAGTTGCGAAAAGCAGTTTTCGGTTAATAACTAAAAAAATACTGCTCCAAAAAAGTTAAATTAAAAAATTGTAGGTATTAAAATGATCTATCTAATAAATATATTATAATTTTTTGATATCATTGATACTTTTCCAGTTACATACATACATACATAAAGTCACGCCTTTTTCCCATAGGGGTTGGCAGAGACCACTTCCTTCCACTTGCTACGGTTCGTACACACATCTTTTGCTTCCTCTACTTTCATCAGTGCTCTCATACATGCTCTTCGGTTGTTGGTACTCTTGACCTGGCCTTTCTTCAAAACAATGTTGATCTGATCGAGATATGTTGCCACGTCTTTTTGTTCTCTAAAGAGTACTCTGCCAGTGGTCTCTCTACTGGCAAATTATGCCCGAGCTCAGCCGTAGAGGGTAGAAGAAAAGAATATAAAAGTGAGCCGCGCCACCGACTTAGACGGTACAAGCCGGAAACCCCTAGGTCTTGTAGGCACTAGCAGAGCCACATGATAAACAACAACAACAATTATGGTGAACTAAATAAATAAAACTATATTTACAATTCCTGCAATATATTAATTAAGTAAAAATGATGTTCTGATTTTTTACAACAAATTCTGTATTTTCGTAAAGTGGATTAAACGAATTTAATACACTTTTCTTAAAATAATATTTAAATTAATTATAACAATCTTTCAGACAATAATAAAAACCTAATGATGTACAAAAGAGAATTAAAAACAAAAAAAAAACGTTCACAATATTTAAAACTTAAAATAATTGGTTTTATATAGAATTCCTGATAGCAAAAGATTAAAAAAAAATACAAAATAAATGGACTTGCAACAAAAATAATAATTTGAAACCATCACAATAACTACATAATGTATATTCAGTAATGAATACATTCAGATTCAACTTGGAGCAGGTACAAATTTAATGAAAATAATTTGTTACTTTTAAACTATTGAAAACACTTAGATCAAGCACATAATAACGGATAAGTTGAGAAAATTAAACTCAATACTATGTAACCAATTGAAAACTTCATTGAGACGCCACTGTTACATCGATGATCCAAGAAACAGAAACACCAAGTAGTATTTTTAAAGATTTACACTGTTAAAACAATCGAGCTTATTTTAAAAATATTTCTTTTTACGATGGCTGTCCTTCAAAATAGCAATATTGTAGGATATTTACAAATAAGTATGAATAAACGTTCCTACTTGGACACAAAGAACTATTGAGAATATTATTTTAATCAAAGTTCAGCCTTGGCATATTATCCAATGCAATAAATAGTTTTCAACAGTGTACCATATTAATAAATCAAAAAAAAACTTAATCGTGGTGTCAAAAATAAGTCACGTCGTTTAAATATACTAAAATAAATCACTTGTAACCTTTGGATACACGAATTCACGAATCCTGTGGCCTACTCCTGGCCGGTTTGAATTATGGAACAGTACCTGCTACTTAACAATGGCTTCACTCCATAAAATCCCGCACGCGGTCATTTTAACTCGACCCCAATATCCAAAATATCCACAACAAAGGCAAGACAGAATGGTCAAGTTAAAAATTAAATGGTTTTTCTTCAAAATCCAATTAAGATGGCCCAAATACAGCCAGATATGAAAGAAAAAACCGTAGAAGTTCTGCTTACGTGTTAATATCAAATCGTTCCAAAAACTCTCACCCGACTTCCACGACTGACACCAAGCGACTCTCCTCCACTGCTCACTCCCAGGCCGGATATCAGAAAATGACACGGGACACGCGTCAGCCAACCTTTGCAAATCTATGTTCCCAACTCATAATCGCGCTCGTCCGTGTTGATAGCCAGCCCATCCACACAGAAAAGCAAACCAAACAATAATATAGCGGACAACACACGACAATCGAGGCCAAAAATCAAGGCGAAATCTAATAACAAAGACTCCCACTCCAATTAACCAAAAATGTCACAGCCATTAATAATCAAATCCTATCACTACTAGGTATGCAACACTATTTACAACGAATGATATATTCAAGTTACAACAAAATACGGTATGCAACCCTACTTACGAGTAACTAAGGAATACGAAACTATCAGAAGAGACCCAATTAATAGTGGACTGTAGAAAGAAAAAAATAGGCACGTGACAATGTTCTCCGAGGTCGACCTCTACCGATTTGCCCATTTACACTCGCCTTATAAATTTGTTTTTTCAATCTTTCTTTATCCATCCTTTCTACGTGTCCAAACCATCTAAGCATTCCTTTATCTATCTTTGTGACCACATCTTCTTTTACACCACAGCGTTTTCTTATCTCACTATTCTTAACTTTATCCAACCGAGTCACTCCGGCTATACTTCTCAGACTACTCATCTCCACAGTAATAATCCTATTTTCATGCTTCTTCTGCCAAACCCAACATTCACTACCATACATAAGTTTAGGAACCAACACACCTCTATGCACCGCCAGACGTGCCTTTTTTGACACTTTCTGGCTATTCATAAAGCTATGCAGTGCTCCATTTCATTTGTTTTCCTGCCAACACCCTTCGCTCAATGTCACTGTCATACTTTCCATCTCTAGTAAATTTTGAACCCAAGTACACAAATTCATTAACTTGTTCCACTCTTTCTCCCTCAATCGAAACTTCACAGTTTGTCATGCTTTCTTCTCTTTCAAAAACCATTACTTTCGTTTTTCTCACATTTATTTCCATCCCAGCCATGGCGAAGCCACACATCCCTGTCTCACACCTTTTTCGATGTTAAACCAGTCCGTGCAAGCTCCGTTTATCCTGACACAAGCAGTGGAATCCTCGTAAAGTGATTTCAGTGCTCGTATTAAACTACCACTCACCCCATACATAGACAATGTAGACCACAATTCAATCCTCACCACTCTGTCATAGGCCTTTTCCATATCTATAAAAGCGCAATAGACCTTCTGACTTCTAGCCAAGAATTTTTCGACTATACCTCGTAAGGAAAAGACCTGATCCATACCGATCTCCTTCCTCTTCTCAGTTTTATTCGTTACTCTTTTGATCGATATCTTTGCATACAGTTTGCCGACTATGCTGAGTAAACTAATACCTCGGTAGTTCTTACAGTCCTGCTGCGAACCTTTTCCCTTGTAAAGCGGCACGATAACGGCCTTGCACCAGTCGTCTGGTACACTACCACTTCTCCAACAAAGGTTAAAAAGTCCAGTAGACTAGCTACCACGTTTTGTCCAGCCTTCAGCATTTCAACTTTTATCCTGTCGTACCCAGCAGCTTTACCCAATTTCATACTGTTCAACGCTTCCACAATTTCTGTCGTAGTAATTTCACTTTCATTGCAACTTTCACTCATGTCTTCGAATTGGGCCTGTACTTGTGTATCCTCTTTCTCAAATAAACTTTCGAAGTATTCCTTCCATCTCTTCAATACGCATTCCTCTCCTTTTACCATATTACCATCTTGGTTTCTGATTCTTTCCAATTGCGAGGTGGTTTTTTTACCTCTGGCTGTTCTTATGGACCAGAAGAGGTTAATATTGTTTTGGAAATCGTCAGATAACCTTCTATCAAATTCATCTTTATCACTCTTCTTTTTTGCCACAACCTCTTTTGCCACACCTTTTAACCTTTTATACTCATTCTTTGCCTTGTTTACATCCTCAATCGTTGCCTTTTGCGTTCTTTGATTGGCTTTTGTAGCTAGCCAATCCAGCCAGGCTTTTTTCTTTTCTGACACTGCTTTTTGAACCTCTACGCACGTTTTCTGTAACTTGCATCCTTTCCTTCTTTTACTTACACTGCATACTTCTATAGCAATATCTACGATTCCTTTTTTTAAATGGCTTCCACAATTCTTCAAACTCACATGCTTCATCTAAACTGTCAAATTTCTTGGTCAATTTACTAACGAACTCCTCTTTTATACCTTCTTCTTGCAAATTCTCAACTTTTATACGCTCTAGTACACTACTTGATTTCTTGATTCGAGTTATATCGGAAAAATCGTGAAAAATCGGATTTTCTTTAACTCGTTAACTGTAACGTATTCAAACTTGTTACTTACTGTTAAGTGCAGCCTATGGCAAGCCAAAAAAGTGTTGTTTTAAAAAATTGATAAATAATGATTATTTTTCAAGATATATGAACCAAAATATCCTGTGTTAATTAAAAATGTGTCAA
Source organism: Agelastica alni (assembly GCA_950111635.1). Taxonomy (NCBI): domain Eukaryota; kingdom Metazoa; phylum Arthropoda; class Insecta; order Coleoptera; family Chrysomelidae; genus Agelastica; species Agelastica alni. The sequence goes on along the minus strand of OX467716.1, from coordinate 5,513,852 downwards.
TCATTTGAAATTTATTTTCGGGTTAACGTAAAAATAATATTATTAAATAATTATTATTGATAATCTCTTAACCTTAAACATTATTAACAAGAAACTACAAATTATAAACAGTCTGTTATTTAGTTAGTAAAACAGTTTAACATTCCAGATGAAGTTGAAAGTGATAACATAAAAATTAAACAATTATTTACGTATCGCAAGAGTGACTGTAGTATATAATTACAGTGGGTTTTTAGTTAGCACTTATCACAAAAAAAAATACGAATTATTTTTATTAAAAACAGGATTAATATTCGCATACTAGTCTCCGACAGCTAAGGTTAGTAATCAAGTAAGTTTATTTGATTCTCTTATTTTATTTTTTAATATATCTGGAAAAGTAAGTGAGATAAAATTTCTTAATACTAAAACTTTTTTGTAGCAAATAAAATTTTCTACAAAACATAATTCATGTAAAATCGCTTTATCTCGCTTAGTTTTTGAGATATTTTCAAAAATTGAGGAAACGATGGGAATTGTTTTTTTATTTTTTAATATATCTCGAAAAGTAAGCGAGATAAAATATTTTAGTTATTGGCCTTTTTTGTAGCAAATAAAATTGTGTATAAAACATAATTTATGTAAGATCGCTTTATCTCGCTTACTTTTTGAGATATTTTCAAAAATCTATCATCCTGTCATAGTTGACTCTGGAGAAAAAGTGTTTTACCTCGTTATACGGTTTTCATTGAAACGGAGCAAGCAATAGATTATCTATCTTTCTTGCACGCATATAAGCTATGAGTTTGCGCATGCGTGCCATGGTGACCGTAGTCACAATGAGTAATAGCGTGAAATATCGAGCAAAAATCGTTTTCACCACTTGACTTTTAATAGAAGGGATAAAAAAATCTTCTCTACGATTGTTGTTTGTAAATTTTTCTAAAAAAATTAAAAAAGCCCAATTTTTATATTTTTTATTGAATTTTTCTTTTTTTTTATTACTCTGAATCGTCGTAGGGGTGAAAGGGTGCGTTTTAGGGAAAAAATGATTTAAGAGAGGTACGCCTAAAATTTTATGCCAAAAATCGTATTTCGGGGTAGTTTTTAATTTTTTTCACCCCCTTTTCGGGGTTGAGAACTTTTTTACATTACCTACAGTTTTGTACGCATTTTTTTTATTATTTTCATATAGTTTTAGCCATATCTGCCAAAAACCCGATTTCACAGTCTTTTTGACAGGACTATATCTTTTTATTTTCTTATACTCTAACCTGACAACTTCTAAATTTTTACTTAAAGTGAATTTTGATTTAACATATTCAGAGTGTCTAGGGCACTAATAGAATATAACACTTACAAACTTTTAATTTTAGGAAATAAAAGCTTTTTAAGATTAATTAATACTTCATTACCCTCTTTTTTTATCGCTTTTAACATACACAAAGCGCCTCTTTTTTGGAGGGTAGAGTCAAGAAAAAATATCTCTGTGTCACAAAATTGTCTCTGAAAGTATATGAAATTTTAGAAATAATTTGTACTTTTTTTTATTTATTTCCTGCAAATAAGTTGGTTTCGTTTAACATACAAATCCATTTTTTTTTAACAATGATTCTAATCTAAAATGTTTTTTCTTCGAAGTTATTTGTGACATTGTTAATAAAGGTTATTATCGGTGGCTCGAACAAGTAATACCTAATATATACATATTTTCACATGACAGTGCAGCGGTAATCTTTAAATCTAAACATGAAAAAGCTATTAATCAAAGGTGTTGACATGTGACTATCAAATTCATAGCACGCAACAATAATTATTATGTAAATTTTTGTTAAACGAACAAACGGGACAAATACTTTACATGTTTAAGGTATTGACAATACGTGTTTGAACAATGTTAAAATCGTTCCTATTTACAAATACAGAGTGATGGTTTTCTAAAGAATATAAAAAAAACTGTCACAGATCGAGAAAACTCTTGGTCAAAGCCTGTAATGATAAAAACGATAAATCGTTGGGTGGTCTGAGAAATTTCCTACCTAACGTAGATAAAAGATATATTTTTTTAATATTTATTTTTATTTTTCTACATAGTCTCCTTGTATGAGATAATAAATGAGTAAATAGAAGTTGTGGAAGAGGTCTACTTTTTCCCTAGGCACTTCAGCACTGTCTGTTTTCTGTACCTTTCCAGCTTCTTAGTTTAGTCCCATTTCTTTAATTCTACTGTTAAGAAGTAGAAGCTCATGTACTGCTATTGCCCCAGGTGGATCACTCCCTTGGTCTAGTATACAACCCAGGTAGTGCCTCCATTGGGCGGTAGCTTCACATTCGAAGGTAATATGAGTGGCTGTTTTCTTCTCCTCGTTACATAATCTGCATATAGGTTCTGTTTCAAACACACCTATATTGTGCAGATGTTTCCTCAAAGACCAGAATCCGGTACAGCGCCATAAAACTTCTAACTTTTTCCTTCCCTACTTAGCGAGAGCAGCTTCCCTTCCTGCTTGGGTAGTGGTTCTTTCAGCATTAACTTGCTGTGCCTAGCTCCCTCTGTCTGTGCCCACTTTAGCTGATGCTGAGAGTGGATCCAGCCATTGATCGCTGCTTTAACTCTGTCATTGGGTATTCCTATTATTGGTTCTGGCTCAATAAATGGTGTTCCAGAGCCCTGCCTAGTCTCATAAGTTTTCACACTTCACCCAGCAATGCTCTCATCTCTTTAACCCGTCCAAATAGTACTCGGCGTCGTTTTCTGCGAAATAATTGTTTACGAAGATGATGGCCTCCTCATTTGACGAAAATCTCTGTCCTCCGAGCGCAATTTTCAGATTAGGAAATAAAAAGAAGTCACTTGGGGCTAGAACTAGTAAGTCAGCAGGGTATTCAAGCAGTTTAAACCGTAATTCGTGGATTTTCGCCGTGGCACCGCTGAGGAGTGAGAAGGCTCATTGTATTGGTGAAACTGAATTTATTTTCTGCAAATGTGGCCGTTTTTCTGATATTCTGTCTCCAGCTTGTCGATTAATGATGCGTAGTATTTTACCCTACATTACAATCTTGCGGTTGGGCTAATGGTATAGGAACCTATGTCACCTAGATCTTTTGATCCTCTGTGACTACCGCTGTATCTTCAGGGCATCAGAATTCCAGTCTGCTGGTGTTGACAAACCGCAGGTGCTCCCTTAGTGCGACGTGGCCAGTGAGCAGGCCAAGCGTGCTGCTTAGCCTACTCCGGTTCATCGTCCAGAGTGCGTCAGCCCTCTTCTGGAGAGGTTTTTTTATCAGCTGTCTTGATGTTCTGCAGCCAGTATTTGCATTCCACTGAGCGATATGTTCTTGCTCAAGGATTAGTTTCAATTCATGTTTCGCTTCGGCAATTGGCATTCCGACCAACTGGCTTCTTGATTCCACCAGGGTCCCATTTCTTGCCAGTTCATTGCCTTTTCTCATGGGTAAAATCGTGTATATTCTTTGATCCCGTTTGAAACACTATCTTCTATGGCAGATATCCCCTGAACAAGCTGGATTCACAAGGGGAAGAGGCACTTGGGAGCAAATTCTGAATATTGGACAAATTATTGAGAAGTCGAGAGAGTTCTATACTCCTACGTATTTATGTTTTGTCGATTATAGCAAAGCTTTTGATAACGTAAAATGGGAAAAGCTCTGGTCTATTATGTTATCAATGTGTGTCCCAGACCATCTAGTGTATCTTACACAATTATATGATAATAATTCTGCACGGGTTAGGGTTGATAAATACTTGTCCGATGAAGGTGCCACATGCAAGGGTGTGAGACAGGGCTGTGTTCTTTCGCCGCTTCTTTTTAATATCTATAGCGAATTTATTATGAGACAGGTTCTAGAGGTCTGGCAGAGTGGAGTAATTATTGGCGGCACAAAATTGTTTAACTTAAGGTTTGCCGATCATACAACCTTGATAGCTGCCTCCCAGAGACAAATTCTGAAACTCCTGATGAGACTTTAAGATGTCAGTGTTTTTTACGGCCTAAACATAATTTTTTTTATGAAAATAGTCGCAAAAAGGGTAGACCTATCGTGTGGGCCACGGACGGCCCGTACTGCGACTATTAGAAGGGAAAGGTATTATAGAAAGAAAATGATTGTGGACACACTTTTTGAAAAGTTGCAGGTCATAGTTCTCTGAAAAAACTGATTTTGGAAGCTTATTCCATTCCGTAGCAGCCCTGTAAAAAAAGGATTCTTGATGAAGATTGGTCCTTGTAGTGTCAAGCTTGAGAGTAAATGTGTGAGACTGATCAGCGTGCCGAGTTCTTCGGCCGAATGTGGCCAATGGTGGTACAAGAGTTTTTATTTCTCTGGAGCATCTGCCATGAAAATATCTGTAGAGCAATGACTGGTCTGCAACTCTTCTTCTATGTTCTTAAGGGTGAAGGGTATCTGTGAGAGTTGAGCTGTTTATCAAGCAAATGGCTCTTTTCTGAATGGAATCTAGAAGACGAAGAGAATGCCTTGGTGCTGAACCCCAAATGTGCGAGCAATACTCCAGTAGAGGTCGGATTTGAGCCTTGTACGTCGTCAACAGTTGATCAGGAGTAAAAAACTTTCTGGCTTTCCACAGAAAACCTAGCCTCTGGCTTGCCGACTTTGCAATGTTAGCAACATGGTCATGCCAAGACATATTATTGGACACCGTGACTCCCAAAATTGAGATAGAGGGACTGGTTCAAGGGTATTTCCGGACATTGTGATGGGATGATTTGAGGAATTCACTTTCTTGGAAAAAGTGGCACTTTGTGTTTTTGGGCGTTGAACTGAACAAGATTGTTGGTTCCCCACTCGACGATTGCTTTAAGATCTCTATTGATGGAATCAACCTGTCTATTTGTATCATTCACCGAAAGTGATCGATAGGATGTGAAAGTTGAGACAAGTGTGCTATCGTCTGCGAAACTGTAAATGAGGTTCGTGGTGGTTTTCAAGAGGTCGTTGATGTGTAGAAGAAATAATTTGGGGGACAGGATGGAACCCTGGGGGACCCCGGCATTGGTTTTAAACGCATCAGAAGAAATACCGTCAACTGCCACATGTAAGGAGCGATCTTGCATGAAGCTCAAGAGCCATTGGCGCAGTTTGGTTGGGAGACCGTAGGCAGATAATTTACTTAACAATGCCTGGTGCCAAACGCGGTCAAAGGCTTTAGATATATCCAAAGCTATTGCACGGGATTCACCAAACTTTTCAATAGTGTTTGTCTAGAGCTGAGTGACATAAGCCAGCAAATCTCCAGTAGACCGAAGTTGTCGAAATCCATATTGTCTGTCATGAATTATCTCAAATTTCTCCAGATATTTGATGAGTTCTGTGTTAATCGCTTTTTTCATAACTTTGGATATGACTGAGAGCAATGCAATAGGGCGATAATTCGCAGGAATAGTCTTCTTTCTTTTTTTCGGAATCGGTTGTACTTTAGCGTTTTTCCACATGGACGGAAATACTCCTTTGCTGTATGATAACTTGAAGAGTCTACAGTAAACTGGGGTGAGCTCTTGAGCACAGGTATTCAGGACAATTGTCGGAATTCCATTTGGTCCTACTGCCTACTATTATAATAAAACCAAAATTATGATCATTGATAGAGAACATAACAACTACCCTGAAACTCGGACTATTGGACACTGTGATGTTGTCAACAGTTTCGTCTATCTTGGAGCCCTAATAGAAAATACCGGGTGATGTGATGGCGAAATAAGACGACGTATTCAAGAGAGCCATCCGAAACATTGAACCTCGTTAATATGAGTCACAACACATCTGCAAAGATGTTATGATTAGAAAGGAAGAAGAAAATCGTGAAGTAGAAAAATTCCAAAGTCGGTTGGTAACCCCCCTAAATGGTATTTTTATAACCATGGCAAATAATTTAATACATTTAAAGAAAATTTAAGCCAAAACCTTTGTTAAAATGGTCTGCATTTTAAATGGGTCAATATTTGTAGTTAAAAAAAAAGTAATTAAAAATATATTAGCCAATTTGTACAAAAAATGGACTTACCGTGGGTAAGGTCTAATAGTTTATGATGAAAAGCTTGAAAAATTTCTTACTCTTGGTCTCTTTTAACGATTAAATTAACGTCATGTTTGAAATTGTGTGCTTGCACAAATTGATACAGGGTTAGTGATCTTTAAAAAAATCACTATTTAGCGAGAACACTAAGAATTTGTAAACATTCAGATAAGATTAGGTTAGGTTAGGTTTAGTACATGCAACACTACGAAAGCACACTGCTTGAAACGTACAAATAAACGGAAGACAGAGTTTGTCTTAAACGAGATACACAATAGACCCATCAAGGATCACATTGTCATCTTGTCTTGAACGTGTGTAGTAACACATGGCAAAAATTGCCGAAACGAAGAGTCGGACGTAATAAATAATAAATTACACGTAGCGGCAATTCTTCTCCTTCACAGTGTCTTTCTTTTTTAAGCGTTGACGATTCCCATATTGACTACTTCTTTGTATTTATCTCTATCTTGAGATACGTGGAGTAGTTCCTCAGCAGTTAGTCCTGTCCATTGCCGAAGATTTCCAAGCCAGGATAGCTTTTTGCGGCCTATACATTTTTCCCCTCGATCTTGCCATTCAGAATAAGCCGAAGCAGACTGGTCCACGCGTCACAAGTCCCAAGTATTCCAGTTTGCGGCGCTTGATGGTAGTTAAGAGCTCTCTATCGTGCCCTATTCTAATGAGTACATTCTCGTTGGTAGTTTGGCTTGTCCACGGAATTTTGAGCATCATTCTGTACCGCCACATTTTGAATGCACTGATGCGGTCAATAATTTTTTGGTGAAGCGTCCATTTTTCGCAATAGTACAATCGAATAGACCATACATAGCACTTGGTAAACCTTTCCCGCAGATGAATGTTAAGTTGCTTGACACAGAGTAGCGGCTTGAGTTTCAGAAATGTCTATTCTAGCCTTGATTTCTTCGTCTGGATCCATCGGCACTGATTGATCCAGCTGCCAAGACGATGGCCAATACTAAATGGAAAACAATATGTGTCTTCTGCAAAGATTAGAAAGTTAATGCGGGATTAGAATGGTATGCGGACGGCTAACTCGGAACACCGATAAGCTGGCAACACCAGTCACAAAATTCTAGAAGCTTGACTGGAAGAGCCGCGGTTACCAGAAGGCAGTGAATGCCTGACCCAAGCAATTAAAGCGCTCTGGCGCGAAAAAATTAAGAATTTGTTATTTTAGTAAATGTTAAAAATACGAGACATCTTACGGCCATAACAGAATTAAAAACTCGCAAGGAGATATATTCGCAGTAAGTTTTTATTAATCAAATTTATCGCGATCTCAAGGACTCGGTGAAGATTCTCAAAATCTAATTTAAATACTTTTCGAACCTTTAGCGATTCGGAGTTTAGGAGCAGAAAATGTTTTTAAATTTTGCTCGACTTGGCGGGGGCCCAGATTATTGCGGTTTTAGTGACTACTTTCGTGTGTTGTCAATGTATTGTTTTTGAGGTCAATAATGAATTGAACGTCGAAAACAATCACTTGTCTCTGTACTTTCGTGTTTTCATAGCTTTGTGAACAGCCAGAAAGTGTCAAAAAAGGCACGTCTGGCTGTGCATAGAGGTGTGTTGGTTCCTACATTTATGTACGGTAGTGAATGTTGGATTTGGCAAAAAAAGCATGAAAATAGGATTAATGCCGCGGAGATAAGTAGTCTGAGAAGTATAGCTGGAGTGACTCGGTTGGATAAAGTAAAGAATAGTGAGATAAGAGAACGATGTGGTGTAAAAGAAGATGTGATTACAAACATTGATAAAGGAATGCTTGGATGTTTTGGACACGTAGAAAGGATGAATGAAGGAAGATTGATGAAATAAATTTATAAGGCGAGTGTGAATGGACGGAAGTCGGTAAAGGTCGACCTCGGCGAACATATCTCGATCATATCGACATTGTTTTGGAGAAAGGCCACGTCAAGAGTACCAACAACCGACAAGCATATATGAGAGCACTGATGAAAGTAGAGGAAGCAAAAGATGTGTGTAAGAACCGTAGCAAGTGGAAGGAAGTGATCTCTGCCTAACCCAACGGGAAAAAGGAGTGACTATATGTATGTATGCATGTATGTATGTATGTACTTTCGTGTTCAACATTTTGATTTATTTTATTTTTTTTTGTTTCAGGGACATTGGAGTTTAAGCTTTGGCACTACGATGAGAGAAAAAATGCCGCCATTAGAATTATACTGTTGACAATTATTTTGTTCCGTAAGTATTTAAAGTTTTATTTTTATTAAGAAAGCTGTTTCACCCGGCGTCTTCTCAACATCTACAGTAAAAAAATATTTAAAGAAGCTTTATTCGACTCAACTCAACATTGCATTCCCACAGGCAGATTATGTGAGATACCTTGGATTGCACTTGGACACAAAACTTACCTGGCAAAAACACATTTTCACTAAGAGAAAGCAACTTGGTATTCAAACGTGAAAACTTTACTGGCTCATTGAACAAAAGTCTGAACTATCTCTCGAAAACAAAATACTTCTTTACAAGGCAATACTGAAGCCCGTCTGGACGTATGGAATACAACTATGGAATACAACTCCCATTTAAACATTGAAATCATACAAAGGTTTTAAAATAAAGCACTTCGCATGATAACCAATGCTTCCTGGTTAGGTTAGTATAGGTTAGGTATCATGTGAGTGGGGCGTGGTCGCCCCTCCACCGCGACCCTTAGTAGGTCTATTGTGGCTCACCCTTAGAGGTCACAGTTCACCGCCCAATCCAGCCCTTCTCACGAAGGTCATGGTTGTATAGGGTGAGATTTTTTTAAAATCGATAGGTTCTAGGTTGGTGTAACCAAATATGATGAACCTTATTCTTCCCAGGCCGGGGCATGAACATAGTATATGTATATAAAGAGCTCATCGAACGACACCCAAATACTCTGGCCCGGCCACTTATGGCAAACCACAACAAAGAGCGACGTTTAAAGCGTAAAATAACTCGAGATTTAATACAATCACAGTAAACACAGCTACTGTTTTAGCAATGAGGATGTGACACAGGACACATACCGAGCAAGCTAGCGATAGTACCAACCCAAGATACTGCTGAATGTCCCACAAAGGAGACAGATTGTAGTAAATAAAGAAAAAAAAATGTTATATAAAGGTTCAAATAAAGCACCTTGATGTGCCAAACAAAACCAAGCTGTGAAATAGAGATAGTCTCATATTATCGCTGAGTAAATTTGGTGTAATGTTGGTACAAAGTTGGATAATTTTCTTGCTTAATCCATAAAAAAAAAATTTTCTTTTTTAAATTCACGTTGAGAAATGAATTATTTTATATATCGCTAAAAAAACAATCATTTGGAGATAAATATGAAGATCAGGGAGACCACATGATCGTACCTACCACGTGTAAATATTAAACGATCGGAAAACGTCGCGTTGTTTGGAGAAATTGTGTCACTGCTTGATTATTGTAACTTGAATGTCCTCAAAATTAATAGAAAGTAGCTGAACAAATGCGAAGAACAAATCAATTTAGTTTTATCAATGGAGTCGGAACCAGAGAGGCACTCTTCGGAGTTCCTAATCCAGAGATGCAGAGACGTCAACTGCGACGTATACGCGTGTCTAATCGATTATGAAAAGGCATTTGATCGCGTTCAACATCATAAAATGATCAATATCCTGGAAGAGACTGGCCTAGACGATAAAGATATCCGAATAATTTCAAATCTCTATTGGAATCGGACAGCATGCGTAAGACTTAACGGTGTAGAAGAGGGTATCCTTCTAAACTAACGAGTTTATCTTGTTATCATTTCTCCAAGTCATGAACTTTCTGTACACAAATTCATACCTTTCTCGGGATTTATCTGGCAAAATATTGTTGAAAACTGAGTTTGCCGCTTTAACTATGTTAGGTGGTGTACATGATTCACCAATTTCCATATTAATTATAGTTTTAGAGAGAAGTTCAAATATAATCGTGAAAATGTTATAAACTGTCAAAGTGACGTTCGTTTGCTGATTCAAGTGCCAAGTAGTGAGATTAACTGCCATTAGTGTCAAAGGGGCAACACAATCTGGTGAAGGAATAAAGATTGGAGGCAAAACCATTTTTAACATTCGATACGCAGATGATACTGTGCTCCTAGCTGAATCATTAAAATAATTACAATGTATGTTAGACAAGATAAACAAAGAAAGTAATAGATGGGGACTGAAAATCAATGTCAAAAAAACTAAATTTATGGTTGTTAGCAAAATGAATGTTGGCCCGGAAAGAATAACACTTGATGGCGAGAATATAGAAAGAGTTCAGCACTTTAAATATCTTGGAAGCTGGATCAATCAGTCGATGGATCCAGACGAAGAAATCAAGGCTAGAATAGAAATAGCTAGAAGAGCATTTCTGAATCTCAAGCCGCTACTCTGTGCCAAGCAACTTAACATTCATCTGCGGGAAAGGTTTACCAAGTGTTATGTATGGTCTATTCTGTTGTACTCTTGCGAAACATGGACGCTCCACCAAAAAATTATTGACCACATTGCTGCATTCGAGATGTGTCTGTACAGACGGATGCTTAAAATTCCGTTGACAAGCCGAACTACTAACGAGAATGTACTCATCAGAATAGGGCACGATAGAGAGCTCTTAACTACCATCAAGCGCCGCAAACTGAAATAATTGGGACATGTGATGCGTGGACCACGTTATAGTCTGCTTCGGCTTATTCTGAATGGCAAGATCGAGGGAAAAAAATGGATAGGCCGCAAAAAGCTAGCCTGGCTTCGAAATCTCCGACAATGGACAGGTTTAACTGCTGAGGAACTTCTCCACGCAGCTCAAGATAGAGATAGATACAAAGAAGTAGTCAATATGGGAGTCGTCAACGCTTGAGAAAGCAAGACACTAAGAAGAAGTGTCAAAAATCCATCAAATTGTTTTTAGTATATTCCCATCGGGTCGCATAATAATATTTATTTGTTTCATTTTCATCTCTAGAGAAGAAAACCATCACTCTCATGTATGGTAGCCGGTTGAAACATGATCATTTTCATATACATGAGTAGAAAAAAAAATTAATACATTTTTGGGAAAAAAATTTATGATCTCTTGCATATATCGTAGTCTCTTTCCTGAGAAGTCAGACGTACACACCGTCGCTAACAGAGTCATGCTGATTCATGCTGATTCAAATTAGAGTATTGTAGTCAATTACTTGATTATTTATTGCGAATATTTATTATAGTTTGTGTGGTCGACTAGATATCGTCCAGCTCTCTGTTTTGCATTGAAATATCTTTGTTTTACAAATATTTTTTCCTATCTGCATATAAAAAATAAATGGATAGATGTCCATATGACAGCAACATCGTCTGAATGGAAAAAATGCTCAAAATTTTACTAGGACGTACTAGAATGGTAACCGCCTAATTAACCATTTGTGATAAGTGGTATAAGACGATTTAATTATTTTACAGAATTAAGGGAGTATGCTAATCTAGCTCTGAATTTAGATTTGCTATCTCAACAGCAGTGAAAATTTTACCTAAACGATTTTATAGAAATAAATGCGAATACCGTCGTGTAAATTTAAGTTACATTTTTCATTGCAAAATTTCCCTTTTGCCCTTGGGATTTTCATTATTTATTTAAGTTCAATGCGCACCTTGTTATATGCTTTTTATCGTATTTTTGTTGAAGAGCAGAAGTACACTTATCCATTTAGAACGCCTATGTGACTACTATACCTTCACGAAAATTTGAAATCTCCACTGCCGAGTGAGGAAGAAGAGCATAAATAGAGAGACAGTGTCGGACTTTTAATACCAAAGAATAACTCGATAAAACTTTATTCGCAGACTTTTTAAAACCAAAAAATCCCGTCTAACGTAGGCATTATCTAAGATACCATTGATTGCTATCAAAGCAATATTGAACCTTCAGATAGGCGCCGGAGCTGATGAGAATGAGTATGTCTGACCCATATCATTAAATATCTTATTTTTTATAATTATAACGCGTTTAAACTAAAATAAAATGATCAACAATAACTTTCTTGCATATATCAAGTAGAAAACATCTTTGGGAGATTTAATGTCTGCTTTTTAAGGCTGACGGTTTGTGCCATTTGTATGTCACGATCGCAGGTTATATACGTTTTGGTGGGAGGGTCATATTTGAGGGCTGTTCTGAAATTGGTCACGTTCGGGAGATTCATTTTTTTGTGCTTGTAAGAAAGCAGCGCTGTATTTTTAAGTACAGGTACCCATGTTCTATTGATTTTAAGTGTTTACTCAGATCTATTAAAGTTCTACTAGTGTTTTATGTATTTCAATCGCTTCTCTATAGAGCCTTGGATACTATGCAGATAAGGTGCATAAAACGTGGGTGTCCTTGAATTTAATTCTGTGATCATTATTATTATTTGTGAGCTCCGAGACGACAGATTTTTCTGTATGTCCAAGACGGCAGTTGGCTTTGTTTTCTTTGACTCTGGTGTAAATGGACCGTTTAGTTGTTCCAATGAAGACACTTGCATGGAATACGATATACATTTGGAAGTGTTTATATTGGAACAACTTAACGGTCCATTAACACCAGAGTCAAAGAACATAAAACCAACTGCCGTCTTGGACATACAGAAAAATCTGCCGTCGCAGAGCATACAATTAATAATAATGATCACAGAATTAAATACGAGGCCACCCAAGTTTTTTGCACCACATTTGCATATTACCCAAGGCTTTTTAGACAAGCGATTAAAATACATAAACACCAGCAGAACTTTAATAAATCTGGGGAAAAATTTAAAACCAATAGAACATGGGTACCTGTACTTAAATATACAACGCCGCTTCCTTACAAACATATGGAGAATAATTCTCCGGAACGTGACCAATTCCTGGACAGCCCTCAAATATGCTCGGTCCACCAAAACGTATAAAACCTGCGATCGTGACATAAAAACCGTCAGCCTTGAAAAGCATACATTACATCTCCTGAAGATGTTATCCGCTCGAGATGGCGAAACGTCGAATATTAACCCAGACCTGCGACGGCCTATAAACCCGAGAAACCATTCACCAATAACTTTATTTTCTGCAATATACACAATGCTTTAAAATAAATCATTTACAACTTTATTTAGAAAAATTACAAAAATAGAAAACATTTTTGACTAGTTACAATTTATTTAGGTACGCTTTTTAAAAGGTTACAATAAACGAAAATCATTCACCATCTTTTAGTTCTACTATGGTTTTTTCTTCTAAACATTTTCGACATATTGTTCTTATGTGTCGACTCAAACACTAATAGAGATTTCATTCTTCGCACATAAACTTTGTCTTTGCATCTTTCTTCGTTTCTTCATAGTACGGTTCACATCGCTTTCTTTTTCTTGCTTGTGTGCCAGTTCCAGGTTGCTCCTTTTAATTAAGAAGGTCTATTGCGCTTTTATAGACTTGGAAAAGGCCTTTGACGGAGTGGTGAGGAGTGAATTGTGGTCGACATTGTCTATGTATGGGATGAGCGGTGGTTAAATATGAGCACTGAAATAACTTTACGAGGATTCCACTGACTGTGTCACTGTGCACGGACTGGTTTAACATCCAAAAAGGTGTGAGACAGGGATGTGTGGCTTTAGCCATGTTTCTTTAATTTATATATAGAAGATTTTTTAAAAGATTTGAAAAAGAGTGCGTATGGATTAAAAATGAATAATTTGATCGTCAAATGCTTCTTTACGCCGATGATCAAGTCATATTAGCGTCATCTGTAGAGGAGTTATAGGCGATGGTTTATGTTATGCATGATGCCCTAAAAATCAAAGGGATAAAAATAAATGTTAGAAAACGAAAGTAATGGTTTTTGAAAGAGAAGAAAGCATGACAAACTGTGAAGTTCTGATTAAGGGAGAAAGAGTGGAACAAGTAAATGAATTTATGTACTTATGTCTTCTTTCTATAATCCCTTCCCCTTCTAATAATCGCAGTGTGGGCCGTCCGCGGCCCACATGATAGGTCTACCCTTTTTGCGACTATTTTCTTAAAAAAAAAAAGTAGTCTCTCGGAATAATCTGGACACGTACGACCAAAGGACAGTCTTGTAGCCCGGCGTTGAACATTTTCTTTGACGTACTTCACAAAAAATCTTCGACTAGTGGTAACTACCGGTCGTAACGCACAGTATCTGCAGCGTATGTTAATGTAGTTTGGACTTGAGATTACAAAAGTTCTCTAAGTATAAGTTTTGGAATCAGGAATTCTTATAATAATAATCGAATCCTCGTGATCTATATCATCAATCATTATTTTTACCAACTCATCTCTTCGACATGCTCCACAAACGCCTATTATTAAAATGACCTGAAAAATGGCCCAAAATTATTTCGATTGATCCATTTATATTAGTTTGAATTACCTTTTCTAGCGGAAATGTATTTTCTGGTGCTTCTTGTATAAATCTTTTAATTTCGTCTTTCGTTAAAATTCTCGATTTCTTTGGACAATATCCAACTGATTTGTTCTTCAAATATGGCATCAGTTTTGGAAATATTGTGATATTTATATACATTCAACGTACTTTTTAGCATAGAATATACTGACCATTAAGTTGAAGGCTTTACTTTTTAATTTTATGTTCAAAGTATGCCAATAACACAGATTTGAACACTTTCTGAATGCTCTTGAAACTGTCTTGATGATTTCTGAGGGATTAATTGTGAAACCGCACTTTGTGCCGCTTCCAATACTCCTTCTGGTAAATAGTCATCATCACTTAGAACAATGACTTTAGAGCTGTGACATTGTGACACGTTACGAAAGTCATATATACATATAGTCACGCCTTTTTCCCATAGGGGTAGGAAAAGACCACTTAGTTCCACTTGCTACGGTTCTTCCACACATCCTTTGCCTCCTCTACTTTCATCAGTGCCCTCATACAAGCTTGTCGGTTGTTGGTACTCTTGACCTGGTTGATCTTGATCTTACTTTTATCCTTCTTCTGCCAAACCCAACATTCACTACCATACATAAGTGTAGGACCAGCATTCCTTTATGCACAGCCAGACGTGCCATTTTTGACACTTTCTGGGTGCTCATAAAGTTATGCAGTGTCCCATTCATTTGTTTTTCTGCCAACACCTCTCGCTCAATGTTACAGTCATACTTTACGTCTTCCTTAAACTTTGAACCCAAGTATACAAACTCACTTGTTTGTTTAACTCTTTCTTGTTTAATGAGCACCTCGCGGTTTGTTATGCTTTCTTCTCTTTTAAAAACCATTTATTTTCGTCTTGCTTAAATTTACTTTTATCGATGTGATTTTTAGGGTTTCATGCATAATATTAACCATCGTCTGCACCACCAATCAGCTCTCAATTTTCAAGTTTACTGTCATGTGAAACAGTGTTTTAAATTTAAAAAACAAACTTCTATAAAAACTGGACTCTTAGGGTCGGTTCGCCACTGGTTTTTGGGGGGTACAATGCAAATGAGAGAGTAATGCCTGGTGGCGGTAATTCTACAACTGCTCTAATTACAATTTCTCGCTAATTGGAGTCCGGGGAATATAATAGTTGACTGGCCGGCATATACGAACACACGCCATAAGGTCTCTGTAGACTACATACAACGACTATATTAAATTATGAGTCCCGAGTTAAATACATGGCGTGTGGGTATGCGTAGATATGCATGTCAAAAAAAATTGTATCTTTAAAATGTACTGATTTTAAAACGATTGTTCCGGATGTTATCATTCGTTATTTATTATTTGAAATTACGTACCGGGCTTGCTCGACTAAACTTTCTCTTTTATAAGATTAGTTTTTTAGTTAAAATTCTTGATTGTCTTTTTATATTTATAAAAAATTGGGCAACGGAAAATATTAAGGGTTACACTATTCAATCTAACCACAAAAGAATTATATCGCAAGTTTCACCTCTTTTCGCCCAGGGTGATGCAAAAAAAATTTCTTACACACATCTTTTGCTTCCTCTACTTTCATCAGTCCTTTAATACATGCTCGTCGGTTGTTGGTACTCTTGACCTGGCCTTTCTTCAAAACAATGTTGATCTGATCGAGATATGTTCGCCGAGGTCGACCTCTACCGACTTGTCCATTCACACTCGCCTTATAAATTTCTTTGTCAATCTTCTTTCATCCATCCTTTCTACGTGTCCAAACTATCTAAGCATTCCTTTATCTATCTTTGTAACCACATCTTCTTTTACACCACAGCGTTCTCTTATCTCACTATTCTTCACTTTATCCATCAGAGTCACTCCAGCTATACTTCTCAGACTACTCATCTCCACAGCATTAATCCTATTTTCATGCTTCTTCTGTCAAACTTAACATTTACTACCATACATGAGTGTACGAACCAACACTTCTCTATGCACAGACAGACGTGCCTTTTTTGACACTTTTTGGGTGTTCATGAAGCTATGCAGTGCCCCATTCATTTGTTTTTCTGCCAACACCCTTCGCTCAATGTCACTGTCATACTTTCCATCTCTCGTAAATTTTGAACACAGGTATACAAACTCATTTATTTGTTTCACTTTTTCTCCCTTTATCAGAACTTCACAGTTTGTCCTGCTTTCTTCTCTTTCAAAAACCATTACTTTTGTTTTGCTTACATTTATTTTCATCCCTTTGATTTTTAAAGCATCATGCATAAAATAAACCATCGCCTGTAACTCCTTTTCCAACTTCTCTTCAGATGACGCTAATATGACTTGATCATCGGCTTAAAGAAGGCATTTGACGATCAAATCTTTCATGATATAAAAGCTTGTCGCGAGATTTACCTATGTACTAACTAGTTCTGCTAGACATACTCATATTAAGTGATTCTATGAAAGAAAATGTTTCCTATAAATATGCAAATTTGACGACAAGCTTTTATATCATTTAATAAATTTTGTAATACATGAACTACACTAATTGGTTTGATTTAATTTTAAGTTTATTTTCTTCTTTTTGGGGCACATAAATAAAAGCTTGTTCTTAAAAATTATTTTTTTCTATGAATTTATTTTTTCATGAAAATTGTTTCATTAGATTTTCCATAAAAAATTAGACGAAAAAAACTCTCGACTATGCTAGTTATAAATCGAAAATTCCATGTAAATTCCTATGGTATATCTAAAAATAGTTATTAAGTCTAATTATAAGCTTGTAAACACAAAAGTTTTATTAAAATCAGTCTAGTAGTTTTTTGCATGATGCTAGAACAAACAAACAAACAAACAAAAAGGAGCAAAAATTCCAAAATTCGTAACCTATTTTTTTTGTCAATAACTTTAATGTAGATACATAGTTCTGTTACAATTTTATAATAGTAATAATTATTCGTATTAAAAGATATGAAATTTTGCAGGCTAAAGAAACAGGCGATGATGCTACCTTGGGTGATCTGTCTTCTGACAAGTATATTCGTTCCATCGTGTCTGCCAACGCCGCACCGAGGTCGGCATCATCCGTCGGAACCACATGCCGAAGCCTACCACATATCACGTGACCCCTTCGATCCTCACAGGGATTCGGAGGAATTCAGGAGGGACGCCGCCGACGACAAAAGGGAGTTCACCAGGCGAGACTCCGCCGAGGAAGATCCGCTCGTGATACAAACGAAAAAGGGCAAGGTGAGAGGGACGACCGTCACCGGAGCCACCGGGAAAAAAGTGAGTTTTTAAGAATTTTAATTTTTTTTTGTGCCTCGAATGGTGACCGTAAAATGGAGTGAATAGAATCTCTAGAGTAAATAGGAAATAAACTCCACTGAAAAACTAAATCTTCGTCTTAAATTGTAATGCTCGTCATTTTTCACTGTATATTTTTTGTCAGTTGTCTAAACTGATAACATTACTGATTACATTGTTGGCAACAATGCTTTCATATTTTAGAGTATTCTTTTCGAGATAGTGACAATGATGAGTACCTAATCATTTACTTGTTTGTTTATTTATTTATTTATTTATTTATTTATTTATTTATTTATTTATTTATTTATTTATTTATTTATTTATTTATTTATTTATTTATTTATTTATTTATTTATTTATTTATTTATTTGTTTATTTATTTATTTATTTATTTATTTATTTATTTATTTATTTATTTATTTATTTATTTATTTATTTTATTTTATTTATTTAGAGATATAAAGAATACAAAAATAATGTTGACTTAATGGCGGAAGTAATACATTAATTCGAGGTTGCATTAAAACCACACTTTCGGCTAGCTAAAGATTTAATACTTTTCATGTAAGGAATAAAAACATATCAAAATATGGTAAGAGAAAGAGCGTGGCATTGAAGATCTTAAGATGTGTAAAGACCCTGAAAAGCACTTTCGACTATTATCATCTTCTAAGGGTTTTGCGTATGTTCTTCACTCATCCATTGAGGTTTGTCTGTAGAACGGTAGCGCCAATTTTGACGATCAGCATGTTCCTAACGTGTAAAAATGAACTCGTCAAAAAACAAAACATTGTAGTGCCATTAAAACATTCACCTCAATACGATGTTGACCTACTATTTGTATAAACATTCATAGGATTGCTGAATTGATGTTTGTACATACATAACTTCCAACTTATCAGCATGTCTTTATAGTGGAAAGGTCCTCTACAACCATCTTGGTTCATATAACGCAAAGAATATCGGTGGACTAAGACAAACACTGTCAAACGGATGTATTATATTATTCGGATTTCTCAAAGGTGTTTGACCGACATGACCATTCTATTGTACGAGGGCGTGTCAAATATAAATAAGACTTTCTTCTTCATAGTACCAATAATTATGACAGGTCGCAACGGGTTTGTTGCTGGGATAGTATAAATGTAAACTTTTACGCATCTGGTGTGCAGACTCTCGACTCAGTATCTGTGCAGCCATGAGCGAGAAGATTTTTTTTTCAGATTTACAGTGTCAGCCCAGGTATGCAAGATAAATTTCGTCGGCATAAATGATATCTCTTCCTTCCTCACGATAAAGTTTTATTTTTTTCACATAAAACCCAATTTAAAAAGTACTTTCTCAAAGTTGACTGCCCACCTTCACAACCTACCTCTTGCTATTACAGTCGACCGTCGGCGTCGCTTCTGCTTTACATGAAAATTATTGACTATTTCTTTAATTCTTTGTCCCTGTCCTTCTGGAATAAAACTTCTCTGGAACAACGCCTTCCGTTAGATGTTTTCGCTGATGAAATACAAGATTGCTTATTTGTATCTACTCATTGTCTCATTGTGAACATTGTACAGGGTGATTCATTAAGAATGGGCAATCTCTGAACTGGAGATATTACACACCAAAAAATTGAGCTCAATATGTCCTATACAAATGTTGCAGGTTTACGAGATACAGGGTATTTAAAGTTGGAATTTTAATTTAAAATTTCTTAATAATTTTGTGATTTTAAGCAGCATCGTCTTGTAAATTTGCAACTTTGTGTTTTTTGGCATGAAAATTATGAATTTCATGCTGAATTTAGCACTATTCATACAGGGCGTTAGTTACACCCTGTTACTTAGGTAAATTACAACATATCTTTTTTGCCTAATCTTATTTTACTACAAATAATACACTCTTACTTAGTGACACTAAAATTTTCAAATATTTCTTTACACGAAAAACTGATAAGTTCTGACACAAGCCTACTTGAAAAAAAGCCAATGTAATAACGGTAGCTTGGGAGTCTTTACGCTGAATGTTTAAAATGCAAATAACTCAAAAACTGATAGAGTTACATGAAATAAACAAGAGTCCTTTTTTATTAAAAATTAAACTGCCTTTTAGATTTTCCATCTTTAGGGAGACGCCTTACAAAGTGTATTAAAGTGGAAGGCTGGCATTTTGAGCATTTACTTTGAATTTTTTTTTATTACTGTTATTGATTGTTATTTGTTATCTTTACTGATGTTACCCCGCATAGTACTAATTTAAAGGAATAAACTCATTTCACAATAAACAAAATTCATTGAATGTTTAAAATGCAAATAACTTAAAAACTGATAGAGTTACGTGAAATAAATAGGAGTACCTATTTTATTCAAAATTACTTCCTTTTAGATTTTCTAGTCATTTTAGCCATAACTCGTTAGGGAAAAAAGATATGTTGTAATTTACCTTAGTAACAGGGTGTAACTAACGCCCTTTATGAATAGTGCTAAATTTAGCATAAAATTCATAATTTTCATGCCAAAAAAACATAAAATTGCCAATTTTCAAGACGATGCTGATTAAAATCACAAAATTATTAAGAAATTTCAAATTAAAATTCCAACTTTAAATTCCCTGTATTTCGTAAATCTGCAACATTTGTATAAGACATGTTAAGCTCAATCGCAATATTTTGGTGTGTAGTATCTCCAGTTCAGAGATTGCCCATTCTTAATGAATCACCCTGTATAACACCTTTCTCGACATTTCTGTCGCAACCAATACCCTTTGACGATAATTATCAATTTGAACTTGCAAATCATGTTTTGCTCGTTTTTAATAAATTTAGTAATTACCCATTTTATTTTCGCAAAGTAGTTCTTCTTATTTTGCACATTTTATATCTATAAAGTAACAAAAGTAACAAAAAACACCCGTACACCCACGCACTCATACAACTACTAAAATTAAACAACACCTATAACCTCCTTCTACATTATTACATATTCCCGCTTAAAAATTTCGCTTGACGTTTCATGGCAGATGCTCCAGAGAAATAAAAACTCTTGTACCACCATTGGCCACATTCGGCCGAAGAACTCGGCACGCTGATCAGTCTCACACATTTACTCTCAAGCTTGACACTACAAGGACCAATTTTCATCAAGAATCCTTCTTTTACAGGGCTGCTACGGAATGGAATAAGCTTCCAAAATCAGTTTTTCCAGAGAACTATGACCTGCAACTTTTTAAAAAGCGTGTCCACAATCATTTCCTTTCTATAATCCCTTCCCCTTCTAATAGTCTACCACGTCTTTTTCGTTCTCTAAAGAGTACTCTTCCAGTGGTCTCTCTACTGGCAAATTATGCCCGAGCTCAGCCGTAGAGGGTAGAAGAAAAAAATATAAAAGTGAGCCGCGCCATCGACTTAGACGGTACAAGCGGGAAACCCCTAGGTCTAGTAGGCACTAGCAGAGCCACACGATAAACAACAACAATTATGGTGAACTAGATAAATAAAACTATGTTTCCAATTCCTGCAATATATTAATTAAGTAAAAAATGATGTTCTGATTTTTTACAACAAATTCTGTATTTTTGTAAAGTGGATTAAACGAATTTAATACTTTTTTCTTAAAATAATATTTAAATTAATTATAACAATCTTTCAGACAATAATAAAAACCTAATGATGTACAAAAGAGAATTAAAAACAACAACAAAAAAATGTTCACAATATTTAAAATTTCAAAAATAATTGGTTTTATATAGAATTCCTAATAGCAAAAGATTAACAAAAAAAAACAATACAAAATAAATGGACTTGCAACAAAAATAATAATTTGAAACCCTCACAATAACTACATAAAGTATATTCAGTAATGTATAAATTCAGATTCAACTTGGAGCAGGTACAAATTTAATGAAAATAATTTGTTACTTTTAAACTATTGAAAACACTTAGATCAAGCACATAATAACTGATAAGTTGATAAAATTAAACTCAATACTATGTAACCAATTGAAAACTTCATTGAGACGCCACTGTTACATCGATGATCCAAGAAACAGAAACACCAAGTAGTATTTTTAAAGATTTACACTGTTAAAGCAATCGAGCTTATTTTAAAAATAATTCTTTTTACGATGGCTGTCCTTCAAAATAGCAATATTGTAGGATATTTACAAATAAGTATGAATAAACGTTTTTACTTGGACACAAAGAACTATTGAGAATATTACTTTAATCAAAGTTCAGACTCGGCATATTATCCAATGCAATAAATGGTTTTCAACAGTGTACCATATTAATAAATTAAAACATAACTTAATCGCGGTGTCAAAAGCAAATCACGTCGTTTAAATATTCTAAAATAAATCACTTGTAACCTGTGGGTATACGAATTCACTAATCCTGTGGCCGGATTGATTATGGAACTGCACCTGGTACTTAACAATGGCTTCCCTCCATCAGATCCCGCACGCGGTCATTTTAACTCGACCTCAATATCCAAAATATCCACCACAAAGGCACGACAGAATGGTCAAGTTAAAAATTAAATGGTTTTTCTTCAAAATCCAATTAAGGTGGCCCAAATACAGCCAGATATGAAAGAAAAAACCGTAGAAGTTCTGCTCACGTGTTAATATCAAATCGTTCCAAAAACTCTCACCCGACTTCCACGACTGACCACAAACGACTGATATCAATTCCTCACTCCCAGGCCGGATATCAGAAAATGATACGGGACACGCGTCAGCCAACCTTTGCAAATCTATGTTCCCAACTCATAATCGCGCTCGTCCGTGTTGATAGCCAGCACATCCACACAGAAAAGCAAACCACACAGTAATCTAGCTGACAACACACGACAATCGAGGCCAAAAATCAAGGCGAAATCTAATAACAAAGACTCCCAATCCAATTAACAAAAATGTCACAGCCATTAATAATCAAATCCTATCACTACTAGGTATGCAACACTATTTACAACGAACAAAATACGGTATGCAAAACTATTTACGAGCACCAGACTATCAGAGACACAATTAATAATGAAACGGTAGATGGGAAAAAATAGGCACGTGACAAGTCGCAGTGCGGGCCGTCCGCGGCCCACACGATAGGTCTACCCTTTTTGCGAATATTTTCATAAAAAAAAAAATCCTACTCTGACTGATTTCACCAGAAGTGGTCCCTAACAATAATATTAATTCAAGTCTGTAACTATCACTGGAAGCGATGAAATTTCGTCGTTGTAAAATGTTATTTTATAATCTGAAATTACGAATCTATTCAATTTGGCTGTTGCACGCCGAATAAGTTTGGTGGTGTGTATTTAGTAACTTCGACTAAACGCAGACTACAATTGATAATAAAGTTTATTTCGAACTTTGCAGGTAGACGTTTGGTTGGGAATTCCCTACGCGCAGAAGCCGATAGGTAACCTGAGGTTTCGTCACCCACGACCAATAGAAAAATGGGAGGGCGTCCTGAATACGACCGAACAACCAAATTCTTGCGTACAAATTATAGATACTGTGTTCGGTAATTTTCCGGGAGCTACGATGTGGAATCCGAATACGCCAATCAGCGAGGATTGTTTGTACATAAACGTGGTGGTGCCGAAACCGCGACCCACGAATGCGGCGGTGATGGTATGGATATTCGGCGGTGGATTCTATTCGGGTACGAACACTTTGGAGGTTTACGATCACAACATTCTAGTGTCGGAAGAGAACGTTATATTATGTTCCATGCAATACCGCGTCGCTTCCTTAGGATTCCTATATTTTGGTACCTCCGATGTGCCGGGTAACGCAGGAATGTTCGACCAAATGATGGCGTTGCAATGGATCAAGGACAACATCGCCGCCTTCGGTGGCAACCCCAATAACATCACTTTGTTCGGTGAATCTGCGGGCGCCGTGTCAGTATCTCTGCATCTCCTATCGCCTCTATCCAGAAATTTATTCTCCCAAGCTATAATGCAAAGCGGTAGTCCGACCGCTCCTTGGGCGATAATTTCCCGAGAAGAGAGCATCCTAAGAGGACTTAGACTGGCGGAAGCTGTGACTTGTCCGCACGACAGGAGCGATTTGAGCTCGGTAATCGACTGCCTTAAGAAAAAAGACCCCGTCGAACTGGTCAACAACGAATGGGGCACGCTGGGCATCTGCGAATTTCCCTTTGTGCCCGTCATAGATGGAGCGTTTTTGGACGAACATCCGGTTCGGGCAATGGCCAATAAAAATTTCAAGAAAACCAACATTCTGCTCGGTTCCAATACCGAGGAGGGTAACTACTTTATAATCTACTATTTAACGGAATTGTTTAGAAACGAGGAGAACGTCTACGTCAATAGACAAGAATTTTTACGAGCCGTAAGCGAACTCAATCCCTATGTGAATGCCGTGGCTAGACAAGCTATTATTTTCGAATACACCGATTGGTTGAATCCCGAAGACTCCGTAAGCAACAGGAATGCATTAGACAAGATGGTGGGCGACTACCAGTTTACTTGTAATGTTAACGAATTAGCTCATCGATATGCGGAAACTGGAAACAATGTATATATGTATTACTACAAGCACAGAAGTGTAGCTAACCCTTGGCCTTCCTGGACAGGTAAGCAAGCTTTTTATTTTTGTAAAACTTATATTTGTCCAAAGTTTATTAAATTTAAATGATTCTACAGAACTTGGGTCGGTCGCAAGTTGATTTGCAGTGTGGTGAGGTGTCTCCACCGCTCCTTCCTAGAAGTAAGACTGAAAATAAATATGTCTAAAACACAAATTATGACCAATCTAATACTCAGCGAAACCATAAACATTGCTGGAGCAGCCATCGATCAGACTTCTTCTTACAAATACCTAGGACACGAGATTTGCCTTGGAAGAGATAACTAAACCGCCGCATTAGATTGGCCTGGGTAGCTTTCGGCAAACTTAATTACGTTTTCAAATCAGATATCCCAGTGAGCCTTAAAAGGAAAACATTCAATCAGTGCGTGCTGCCAGTTCTTACCTATGGAGCAGAGACCCTGACACTTACGAACAAAATAGTGCACAAAATTCGCGTAGCACGAAGAGCTATGGAACGCGTCATGTTGGGTATCTCTCTCAGACAACGAATTCCAAACCGAGAAATTCGACGCCGAACAGGAGTTTTAGACGCGATAGAGAAGATAACAACCCTCAAGTGGAACTGGGCAGGACATGTCGCCAGAATGACGGACAACAGATGGACAAAACGAATATTAGAGTGGAGGCCGAGACGAGAAGCCTACCGAAACCGAGGCCGTCCACCAACAGATGATCTGAAACGCTGTCACAGCAGCTGAATGCAGGCAGCACAGGACCGAGATGCATGGAGAAGAATGAGAGAGACCTACGTCCAGCAGCGGACACGAGATGGTTGACTGATGATGAAGACAGATTCAATAAACTTTGCGCAGGAAGAGAGAAAATTGAGAGGCACTTCCACTTCCACTTCTTTCAACCCCAAGCGAGCGTAAAAATTACCCCAAAATTTTTAAATAGCATTTGGGGTCGAATGAGACTCTGACAATTCTCTTTACAATAGTCTTCAAATTTTACATATCCCCCCAATACTTTGAAAAAAATTACATGTTAAAATTCCAATCATTTTAGTTACTTACTTACTACTTAATTGATTAAATGTTCAAACTGATGACCGCTTGCTTCCATACAATGATAAAGATTTTGTTCAAAACGTTCACGCACATTCCGAAGAATTTCCGGAGTAATTCGACGGCACTCGTCAACGATTCTTTGACGCAAATCTTCCAACGACGCTGGTTGTATTTTATAGATTTTACTTTTCAGATGTCCCCACAAAAATAAATCGAGGGGCGATAAATCTGGCGATCGTGAAGGCAATTCAATGCTGCCTCTCCTCCCAGTCCAATGCCGTGGAAAACGTTGGTCTAAATACTGACGAACAATCGCCGAATAATGCTGAGGAGCACTGTCCTGTTGAAAATAAAAATGATCTTCGTCACACTATGGATTATTTTCAAATACATATGAGTCAAGGCAGGGTCAATAGCGTCTTCCAGTAATTGCAAATACATTTTGCCAGTCAAATTGTCTGGTAGAAAAAAAGGACCCACCAGTCGGTCACCACAAATACCAGAGCATACATTTAATTTCTCCGGTTGCTGTGTATGCACCTCGTGAAAAACTCTTGGGTCTGAATCGGACCGATAGCGACAATTGTGGCGATTTTACCGTCCCGTGCAAGAAAAAATTAGGTACTAATTTCCCATTGAAT
The DNA here is from genome assembly GCA_950111635.1 of Agelastica alni. Classification (NCBI taxonomy): domain Eukaryota; kingdom Metazoa; phylum Arthropoda; class Insecta; order Coleoptera; family Chrysomelidae; genus Agelastica; species Agelastica alni. The sequence continues at coordinate 5,487,846 of OX467716.1, read as the reverse complement.
AATGGGACGAATTTTAAAATTTAAAGACTATTGTATAGAGAATTGTCAGAGCTCCCAAAAGACATCTTATTCGACCCCCAATACTATTTAAAAATTTTGGGGTAATTCTTACCCTCGCTTGGGGTTGAAAGTAGTGGAGTCAAAAATGCCGGAAAAGAGTGTCCCCCCTTTAATCAAAAATCGATTGGTCTGAAATGTTGACGAGGTTCCTGCAAATGACTCTGTTATGTTTACGGTTGGCCCCCCTGTATAGACACTGGTCACAAAAAGTATTTTTTTTCACTCTGTATATAAAATATGGAAGAGATATACCCAAAAATGAAAATATGCCTTTTGCATAGAATCCAGTCTTTATTTACAAGCTTACAAAACACAAAAATTTTACTACAACTTTAGTATATTTAATTTTTAAAAATATTCTTTCTCGATTTTGTTAAGTTATTAAACTGTGACTGGCAATAAATGAAATTATCGGAGCTAAAGGACCTAGTGCTGTTGATTCCTCGGCTGGAGCTAAAAATATCTCCATAACTAGGTTTCTGTAGTAAATAAATAAAGTAAACAGAAAAAGGTAACAGCGGATAAATAAGTTATCAACCTCTGTTAAGCGGCTACTAAATTCAAATATCTTTTGTACTGATATATTCCATTTCAAACCTTTTTTTTTATTAGGTGTCATGCACGCCGACGAAATCAATTACGTTTTTGGTGAACCTTTGAATCCGACCAAAAGCTACACTGCTCAAGAAGTGGATCTCAGCAAACGCATCATGCGCTACTGGGCAAACTTTGCCAAAACAGGTGAAAATTAAACGTTTTATTATGTTACAGCTTGTAGTTGCTCTGCGAGCCTAGTTGGCCCATGACTTGATTTATTCTAAGCTTCAGTATTCCTAACCTAAATCCTTTTGAATATAAAAACGAACAAAAACGAGCATTGCTACTTTACACGGATGCTTAAAGCACGGCGAAAACGGACTCCGTGAACCTCAAAGTATGACTCATTATTTGAATGCTTCCTGTGGGTATATCAATAAAGTAAATTTTTAATAGATTTAAGCAGTTTAAATTTTTAGTACACACATATATTCACGCCTTTTTCCCGTAAGAGTAGGCAGAGACCACTTCCTTCCACTTGCTACGGTTCTTACACAAATCTTTTGCTTCCCCCACTTTCATTAGTGCTCTTATACATGCTCGTCGGTTGTTGGTACTCACTGTCATACTTTCCATCTCTCGTAAACTTTGAACCAAGGTATACAAACTCATTTACTTGTTCCACTCCTTCTCCCTTAATCAGAACTTCACACTTTGTCATGCTTTCTTCTCTTTTAAAAACCATTACTTTTGTTTTGCTTACATTTATTTTTATCCCTTTGATTTTTAGGGCATCATGCATAACATTAACCATCGCCTTCAACTCCTCTTTAGATGACGCTTATATTACTTGATCATTGGCGTAAAGAAGGCATTTGACGATCAAATCGTTCATTTTCAATCCATACGCACTCTCTTTCAAATCTTTTAAACAATCGTCCATGTATAAATTAAACAACCATGGCGAAGCCACACATCTCCGTATCACACCTTTTTAAATGTTAAACCAGTCCGTGTACGCTTCGTTTATCCTGACACAAGCAGTGGAATCTTCGTAAAGTGATTCCAGTGCTCGTATTAAACTACCGCTCACCCCATACTTAGATAATGTCGACCAGAATTCACTCCTCACCACTTTGTCATAAAAGCGCAATGAACCTTCTGACTTCTAGCCAAGAATTTTTCGACTATACCTCGTAAGGAAAAGACCTGATCCATACATCTCCTTCCTCTTCTAAATCCTGCTTGCACATCCCATATTATCTTCTCAGTTTCATTCGTTACTCTTTTAATCAATAGCTTTGCATACAGTTTGCTGACCATGCTGAGTAAACTAATACCTCGGTAGTTCTTACAGTCCTGATGTGAACCTTTTCCCTTGTTAAGCGGCACTATAACGGCCTTGTACCAGTCGTCTGGTACGCTACAACTCCTCCAACAAAGGTTAAAAGGCGGTACAGCAGACTAGTTACCACGCTTTGTCCAGCTTTGTTTGCTCGAACAAACAAACAGCCAAACAATTAATTCAAAAACCGCTGATTTGCAATCGGGGACACCTAACCACCACATCATAACCCTTTTTTTGTAAATATCTTAAATGTACAGACACATTTTTATCAGTTTTATAATATTAAACTCAAAAGATTTTATTAAGCCGATTCAGCATTTCAACTGTTATCCTGTCGTTCCCAGCAGTTTTACCCAATTTCATACTGTTCGACGCTTCCACAATTTTTGTCGTACTAATTTCACTTTCATTGCGACTTTCACTCATTTCTCCGAATGGGGCCTGTACTTGTGTAACCTCTTTCTCAAATAAACTTTCGAAGTATTCCTTCCATCTCTTTAATACGCATTCCTCTCCTTTTACCATACTACCATCTTGGTTTCTGTTTTTTTCCAGTTGCGAGGTAGTATTTTTACCTCTGGCTGTTCTTATGGACTTCCAGAAAAGTTTAATATTGTTTTGGAAATCGTCAGATAACCTTCTATTAAATTCATCTTTATCACTCTCCTTCTTTCTTGCCACAACCTCTTTTGCCACACGTTTAGCACTTTTATACTCATTCTTTGCCTTGTTTACATCCTCATTTGTAAAGTAAAATTTATTGTGTAGAAATATTAGAATAAAAATTGTTTAGTATTGTACTGAGTGTTTAGAATCATCGAACCCAAAGGGTAAATAACGTAACGGTATATATGTTTACAGTGGTTAATATTTCCGAAAAAACTTTGGAGCCATTCGCAGTTACAAAAATTGATCTCTATTTACGTTTCGACAGGTAACCCCAGTTTAAGTCCAAACGGGGTTTGGACGCCCACGTTTTGGCCTTTGCATACGACTTACGGTAGGGAGTATCTCACACTAGACGTCAATTCGACTGCTACCGGTAGGGGGCCCAGGCTCAAGCAGTGTGCCTTTTGGAAAAAATACCTACCTCAGCTGCAACAGATGACGGGTAAGTTGGTAAATTATCCGGATAAGTTTTCGATACAAAACAAATATTATTCTAAATGCTATAATAGTACGATAACAAAGAATAGCGCTCATGAACATTCTAACGTTAGTACTGTAAATGAGACATCGATTGATATAATTTTAAACAAAAGTAGCATACGTTTAACAGATAAAAGTAACGATAAAAATGACGGTCCTTTGAATTTTAATTAAATTTAAAGATTCTCTTAATCATAGTGAAACTAATAATAATTTAAAATCCTTTTGATTATTTTTTTCATAATTATTTGTGATAAATAATTTAATAAAACCTTTTTATTTTATTCAATTTTTTTTAATTTTTATAATAAACAATTATTATTTAAAGTTAAGAAAAGTTTTACCTAGTATAAAACTGGCGAGGAAACTTTGCAATGGAAAATATCCTTAAACAAAAAAAACTTACCATTTTCAATCCCCTTTGTGTCCCACCTACCTCGAGGTAGGTTAGGTTAGGTTGGGTGTCATATGAGCTTGTGCGTAGGTCGCCCCTCCCCCACTGCGACCCTTAATAGGTCTATTGTGGCTCACTCCTAGAGGTTACAGTTCACCGCACAATCCAGCTCTTCTCACGAAATTCATGGTTGTATGGGGTGAGATTTTCCTAAAATCGGTAGGTTCTAAGTTAGTGGCTTACAACCCAGGGTGGGTTTTTACCAACTTCACAATAGTCTTCCACTGTTGCTCTTTGGCAATATTGTCTCTCCATCGGAGTCGTGGGCGGCCTAGGGGTCTCTTACCCTCTAGTGTTTCCTCCCATACAAGCCTGACAGTGCGATTATCCGGTAGTCTTCTCACATGTCCCGCCCACTGTAATCGTTTGGATTTTATTTCTTGGACAATGTTAAGCTCTCCGTATAGGTCTTCTAGCTCTCTGTTTGTACGAGTTCTGTATCTTCGCGTTGTTGCATGTACGGTTGGTCCATATATTTTCCTGAGTACTCTTCGCTCAAAGACTCGAAGACATTCTTCATTTGCCATGGTCAGCGTCCACGTATCACATCAGTACATCACAACTGGTCTAATTATTTTTTTGTATATGTTTATTTTTGTCCGTCTTGATGTTTGCTTCGATTTTGGTAGATTCTGAGTTGTATAAAGGCAGTTAACTTCTTCTGTCCCATTAGTGTCTTCTGATAGTGTTGTTCCAAGATATTTGAATTTTTTTACCCGTTCGAAGTTGTAGTCAACCATTGTAATGTTTTGACCTACTCTGTCTCTGATCCGATAATTACTGGTGGAGTACAGGTTTTAAGTTAATAGAACCAAATATGTTGAACCTTATTCTTTTCAAGCCGGGGCATGAACATAGTATGTGTTTAACAGTATCGTCTTCCACGCAGCAAAATCGACAGTCCGTTTGTTGATTCAGACCTATCCTTCAGAGGTGATATCTTAGACGACAGCGTTACTCGCACCAAGTCACTCCAGGAGTTCGATGCAATTACATACAAGTTTAGAATTTATCTTGTTGGAACTTAGTGCTTTTAAAGCAGCCTGGTTGTCTGATATTATACTAATGTTTTTGTTTGCTAGAGTCTGTTAGTCAGCTCTCTTGCACGCAATTCGATAGCGAAGACTTCAGCCTGAAAGGTATTTAAATCTTTGGTTTCCTGCTGAAAACACCTTGAGGTAGGTGTAACAACATTATTTAAATTTAGTATTAGGTCAAATTTATAAAGATGCGATTAATATAGTCTAGTTGGCCAGTTTAAAACATAAGTGAGTGTTCATTTGTTCATTGGATTCATTATGGCGGTTGCATGTTTTTCTAGACGTTTATACAAATACAATGAGCACTTATATTTTTACACGCAGTAGCAGAAATCAACACCATTTTGAATCTGTGAACTAGACTAATAATAAGATTTTAGATTTTTCCCTTAGTGTCCCAGGTGTCCTTGGAACCACTGATGGGATCCGTCAAATCCGTCAAATTGAAATTATTTTAGGGCTGCGTGGATAACGTTGGGCTAAAATTTTAACCCAAATTAAAAAATTCACTTCTTTTTTTATTATAAAAATTAAAGTAAATATCTTTTAAACTTCTGGAGAGGTGAATGCTGTAAGCTTCCAAGTCTTTCAGTTGTAGAAGATTAGTTTGCTTCCTGCCAAATACTATACCATATCTACTACTACAACAACAATACTGTAGCACTACAAACCTAGGTGGGTCTTGACTGCTTAAACCACCTCTCTTCATCGAGTGCGGTCTAGGGTAACATTTTCCCAGTTATCAATTCCCATTATTTGCAAGTCTTTTCGAGTGTTGTCTCTAAATCTCAGCTTAGGTCTTCCAGGGGTCTCTTTTCTGTTGGGACTTCCGGTTCTGTTCTGTATAAGCCTTTTGTTGTTACTACGCTGAACGTGGCCGATACATCTAAGTCAGTTGGATTTTATTTTTTGTACTATGTCTGGGGAGTCATATAGTTAAGAGAGTTCGTTATTGGTCCGTATTCTATATTCGCTAGTTGGCTGCTCAATAACCGGTCCAAAAATTCTCCTCAATATTTTCATTTTAAACCTTCTAAGCAACTGTATATCGAAAATTGTCATTGCCCATGCCTCGCTTCCATACATGATGACAGGTCTTATTACCGTCTTGTATATGTTGATTTTTGTTGACCTTGTAATATATTTGGACTTCAGCATCTCCTGCACAGAGAAGAAACATTTGTTTCCCTGGGTTATTCGTTGTTTTACCTCCTCCTTCATATTATTGTCCGCTGTCATCGGAGAACCTAGATATTTGAAAGACTGGACGTTCTCAAAATTGTGGTCTCGGTCTCTATTATCCTTTCGCGTCAAATGCATATATTTCGTCTTCGTCTCGTTTACTGTCAGACCTATCCTTTTAGCTTCTTTCTCCATTTGTACAAACATTTCCTTGACGTTAAATGTGCTCTTTCCTACAACATCGATATCATCAGCATATGCTAGGAGCACCCTAGGTCCATTGGCTCCAAATATTTTTGTGTTTGTTTGGGCTACTGTCACTACTTTTTCAAGGGTCAAGTTGAATTGGACCTTGTTTAAGTCCATTTTCTACAGGGAACGTTTCGCTATTTTTCCCCTCCACTATTACGCTATTTTCTGACCCTTCCAAGCACGTCTTCACCATTCATACTAACTTCTTTGGTTTCTTCGAGATTGACCCGACTGGTTCAATCATCGCATCCTTTTACCATTACCTTGGAGACTTGCCCAACATATGTCTTTCAAAAAAAAAACTAGATTTCAAGTACTGGTTTAACACTTTTTAATGTTCGTAAATAATTGGAAATTTAATATTGTTTAAAACAATAACATATCAGAAATAGTGGTTGATATTAATTTTTTTTGTTGGGATACGTGAGGCGTTTGAGGTTGAAAGGGGTCGACTTTTATTTGTTATTTCAAACCTCCCTTGCTGTCCTAGAAAATGTTCGAGCAATTTTGTATTTTTTTTGTTTGCATGATATTGACTATTGCCAGTCTTTTGTTATTTATTTTGATTTTTGTTAAAATTTATCAATTTTTTAATATTAAATTTTTTCCTTGTTTTAAATTAACTAAATACACTATTATTCATGTTGTTTTATTTTACATTTTGTAATTTTATTTTATGTTGTTAATTTTGCATAATTTTTTTTGTCTATATTAATAAATTCATTTTATTTTTAATATTGTTTTATTTTACTTTTACATTTACATTTAAGTGTTGTACAAATTCTAAATGTAATTTTTTTAAATTTTATAAGTATAGGAGTAAAATTTGTTTCCATATAGTCTGAAACCAGGATAGTTGCACTTTCAAAAACGTTGCCAAATCTCTCAGAATTAAATGGTTAATTAAAGTAAATATAAGGTAAAAAAATTGGCATAATGAAAGAAAATGTATTGGCAATAAATACCTTTTTTTTTTTATTTTATTCTTTTTTATTTTTCTTGTACGCTGTATACAGTCATACAGTTCAGGAGAGGCGAAATAATGTTCTAACCTAACATTTTTATCATGCTGCAGCAGTAAAATTAAACAATTATTGTTAAAGTAAAATAGGTTAAAACAACGTTTCACTATTCTTGCATTTCCAAAACTTTACTTCATTTGAAATATAAATTTTGCTTTTAATTCTTTTTATTGAAATATTTTTACGCCAATTAACAGCAATAAAGGGTCACATTTCTTGGTAGATTGACAGAAATAGAAAGTATAATTTTTATATAAGAAACTGTCAGTATTGCAGAGTTATTTTTTTTCTAGCATCGAACAACGATAACAAAACTCTTTAACACAATATACAATACGGGCATTATTCCAACCGACTGGCTGAGGTCAACTTTTGTTAATATACCTAAGGAAAACAGAGCTACAAAATGTAGTGACTACCGTACCACCACCTTCTTAAAATATTATTGCGTATTATTCGTTCAAAAATATATCAAAAATTAGAAGCGAGCATCGGCAGAACTCAGTTTGGATTTCGATCAGGATTGGGAACGCGTGAAGCGCTCTTTGGAGTTCAAGTACTGATAAAGCGCTGCCGAGACGTTGACTCTGATGTTTTCGTGTGCCTGGTGGATTTTAAAAAAGCCTTTGACAAAGTGCGACATGACAAACTTATGGAGATATTCAAAACAACTGGTATTGATGACAAAGATATCCGCTTGATAGGTAATTTATATTCACCAGTCTGCCAAGGTCAGAATTAACGGTCACCTGACGGAATAAGTTGAAGTGAAAAGGGTGTGAGACAGGGATGTATATTGTCTCCACTCCTTTTTAATTTATACTCTGAAAAGTTATTTGGGCAGGCCCTATGAGATATGGATTTGGGAGTTGTGATAAATGGACAAATTCTCAACAACATAAGATACGCGGATGACACCGTAATACTCGCGCAGTCCATCGATGACCTACAGAGACGTATTAATAGGGTAACTGAAGCTTGCGAAGTATTTGGTTTAAAAATAAACACGGCAAAAACCAAATACATGCTCATAAGCAAAGGAATTCATAGTCAAGTTGCTAGTGTCTACGTCAACGAAACACAATTAGACAGAGTCTCATGTGCGAGCTACCTTGGTTGCAGGATAAATGAGGACTGGGATTCATCAGTTGAAATCAAAATACGTATTGAGTGTGCCGGGCAACATTTATTCGCATGAAAAAACTTTTCACCAGTCACGATCTATCGATTGCCCTGCGAATGAGGATGATTAGAGCATATGTCTTTCCAGTTCTTTTGTACGGAGTCGAGAGCTGGAAACTAACAGAAGCCACGCTCAAACGTTTACAAGCTTTCGAGATGTGGTTGTACAGGAGCATGCTAAGAGTAAGTTGGGTGGAAAAAATCACAAACGAGGAGGTACTTAGAAGAATGCATAAAGATACAGAAGTGGTCAATATTGTAAAACAATGAAAACTTGAATATTTAGGACATATCATGAGACACCCAGAAAAGTATGACATTCTACATCTTATAATACAGGGTAAGATTAATAGTAAGAGACGCCCCGGCAGACGAAGAACTTCCTGGCTCAAAAATCTCAGACAGTGGTTTGGTCTCACCACTATACAACTTTTTCGAGCGGCTACAATTAAAATAATGATTGCAAAAATAATAGCCAGAATGGTCGCCAACGATCGTTAAACGGTCATGGCTCCTAGAAGAAGAAGAAGCATCGAACTATTTTGTGATATATGTAATACTCCTATTGGGATCTGACCTCGGGAAGGGGCCTAATTTAAAAAATCCAACATGGCGCTGACACCGATGCAAATCCCATGGAAATACATGTCATAGTATAAGACTTTCACATAAATATCAATAGTATGTCCGTGAATCGACATAGTATTTGTCTTTGGGTTGGTAGAGCCACAATAGACCTACTAAGGGTCGCGGTGGAGGGGCGACCACGCCCCACTCACATAAAACCTAACCTAACCTTTGGGTTGGTAAAAATCTTGCTCAATGAAATTTTATTGAGAGAGAAAGTGTTTTACATGTGGGACAAATAGTAAAGTGCGGAAGAAATGATGAAATCGGGCGCCAGCCAAACACGTTGGACTTCTTGGCATTGTGTTTACAAACATCACAAATCAAAAGGAGTATGCACGAAGTCGAAGGCCAAATAAAAAATGGATTGATAACACATATCACATAGCTTCAATTCTGCTTTAATTTCACGTATGTCATAACGATTTTTGTATCTCTTTCAGCAATCTATAAACATTTTTTCTTTTAATTTTAATAAACCTGTATGTATACTTTAGGTTTTTTTTAATTGTTTCTAAAAGATAAGAAGTTTGCACAGCCTTGAAGCCGAAATATATAGATTATTTAGCTCGTTTTGTGGTACTAAATTAAAATAATACGATTGGATTGGTTTGTGGTTAATTCATTTTTAGTAATCTTTCTTTATAAAATTACTTGGCGCTCTTACGTGGTTAGTAATTATAATTTTTTTAGTTAGTTTGATATATTCAGAAAAAAATACGATTTTATGGATCCTTGATCTGATCTATAAATCCCCTCAAATTTTATCCAATCGAGAAATCAAGGAGTCACGGACCCTGAGTATAATATTTTTTTTTCTTTAAGTTACTAAGTTAATAAATAGCTTGGATATTTAAATTAAAATTTTAAAATATATTAAATATTATTTGTTTAATAAATATTAATTATCCGTATTTGAGTCTTATTCATTTCATACTATTAGTTAAAAATAATTAAAAAAATCTTTTTTAGTATTTGGACATTTAGCTATTTATTAAATCAGTATTTTATTATTTTTTTAAAGTTACACAAAATTTCTTTGGTAACTCATTAGCAGCTCTTTAGTTTTATAAAAGTAACTTATAACGTTATACACAATTGACGCCCAACATTTGGGGCATTAGTAAGTTTTATAGAGTCACACAAAACCTCTTTCGTTACACACAATTGGCGCCCAACGTGGGGCTTAGTAAGTTTTATATAGTCACACAAAACTTCTTTCGTTACACACAATTGGCGCCTAACGTGGGGCTTAGTAAGTTTTATAGAGTCACACAAAACCTCTTTCGTTACACACAATTGGCGCCCAACGTGGGGCTTAGTAAGTTTTATAGAGTACACAAAACTTTTTTCGTACTACACAATTGGCGCCCAACGTGGGGCTTAGTAAGTTTTATATAGTCACACAAAACTTCTTTCGTTACACACAATTGGCGCCCAACGTGGGGCTTAGTAAGTTTTATAGAGTACACAAAACTTTTTTCGTACCACACAATTGGCGCCCAACGTGGGGCTTAGTAAGTTTTATATAGTCACTCAAAACCTCTTTCGTTACACACAATTGGCTCCTAACGTGGGGCTTAGTAAGTTTTATAGAGTCACACAAAACCTCTTTCTTTACACACAATTGGAGCCCAACGTGGGGCTTAGTAAGTTTTATATAGTCACACAAAACTTCTTTCGTTACACACAATTGGCGCCCAACGTGGGGCTCAGTAAGTTTTATAGAGTACACAAAACTTCTTTCGTTACACACAATTGGCGCCCAACGTGGGGCTTAGTAAGCTTTATAGAGTCACACAAAACCTCTTTCGTTACACACAATTGGCGCCCAACGTGGGGCTTAGTAAGTTTTATATAGTCACTCAAAACCTCTTTCGTTACACACAATTGGCGCCCAACGTGGGGCTTAGTAAGTTTTATATAGTCACACAAAACTTCTTTCGTTACACACAATTTGCGCCCAACGTGGGGCTTAGTAAGTTTTATATAGTCACACAAAACTTCTTTCGTTACACACAATTGGCGCCCAACGTGGGGCTTAGTAAGTTTTATAGAGTACACAAAACTTTTTTCGTACCACACAATTGGCGCCCAACGTGGGGCTTAGTAAGTTTTATATAGTCACTCAAAACCTCTTTCGTTACACACAATTGGCTCCTAACGTGGGGCTTAGTAAGTTTTATAGAGTCACACAAAACCTCTTTCGTTACACACAATTGGCGCCCAACGTGGGGCTTAGTAAGTTTTATATAGTCACACAAAACTTCTTTCGTTACACACAATTGGCGCCCAACGTGGGGCTTAGTAAGTTTTATAGAGTACACAAAACTTTTTCGTACCACACAATTGGCGTACAACGTGGGGCTCAGTAAGTTTTATAGAGTACACAAAACTTCTTTTCGTTATACTGGCACTGCACTATTTTATCATGAAAACTTCTTGTACTTCTATTTAATTTCTGCTGTTAATATTTAACGTCAAAGGACCTGATATTTTTGTGATTCAGTTTTTTTAACTAAATTAACATTTTCTGTAATAATTTCAGCCGAACTGCAAAACACGCAGTCGAGTAAGGACTGCACAAATTTAGGAATCTCAATTTCTAGTTCGCGATACCTTACGGTATCATTCTTCCTGCTAATCACGATAAAATTGAGATGGGAACCCTTCCAGTAAACTAGAAGCTTCAATCACCACCAAAATTGTAGAACAACAACAAAAATCACTTGTATGGAAATAAACGGTATAGAAATTCTGCTTTTCGCTAAATATAGTCAATATAATGGTAGAAAACAGACAACAATTTAACGAAGGGAAAGGTTTGTTAAAATAATTAATAAAAGGGTAGAAATATTCCGGAGCTTGTACTTTTTCATGAAGTGTTGACAAGAGAAAAGATTTTTGTGGGAGGCCGTGAATAGAATTTAAAATTCAAAAAAAAAAAGGAAACGCGATTTGATTACAACCACAGATCTTCTTTTTCAAAACGGTTGGTTCCGCAGGCTGTTTTTTCGATAAACATATATTTAGTTTGTGAAATTTTTAGCCAAATCCGAAAGAAATTTTACCACTTTCTCGATAGCTGCAAATGATATATTTCATCTTTCTTTGTTTACAATTTCAAATAAATATAATAATTGTATGTAGTAGTGATCAGCACACATTTAATAATCAAATAGAAAATAATGAACACATTAGGTAAATTCGTCGAATTTTTTAATCGATTAGGTTTCACTTAAATGTTTGCGATGGACGTCGATTCTCGGACTATAAATATTTGGCAGCATAAAATATACTCGATTCAAAAGGCATTAAAATGTCAACAACACAGAGTGAATCACTACCAACGGGTCGAAGGATTATAGCAAAACGGTAAAAGTTTTGTCACTGTAGTAGGTTGCATATTGATAAAGGCTTCCTTTTAAATTTTATTTGAAATATACTTCTTCTCTAGGTGCCGTCTCCGCATCGAAGGTTGGCAATTATCATAGCAATTCTTATTTTTGAGACCGCAGCTCTAAATAGTTCATTATTACTGCATCCAAACCAATCCCTAAGGTTCTTCAGCCATGAATTTCGTCTTCTTCATATAGATCTCTTGCCTTGAATTTTCCCCTGCATAATCATTTGTAGCATTTGATATTTTTCTTCCATTATGACATGTCCCATGTACAGCAGTTTTTTTCTCTTTATTGTCGGAATCACTTCTCTCTCCTTATGCATACGTCTCATCAATTCCATGTTGGTTATTCTCTCTACCCATGAGATCCTCAATATTCTCCGGTATATCCACATTTCAAATACCTTCAGTGACCAGGCCTCTATCCCATAGTATAGTATAGACAGCACATAGCATCTCATCAGTCGTATTTTTAAAGGTTTAAATCTCGGCAGCAGAAAAGCCTCTTTATTCTTGTAAAGGTGCTTCTTGCCTGTTCTATTCTGACTCGTATTTTTTGGGAGCTGTCATTGTTCTCATTAATGATCGTGCCTAGTTATTTGTACTGTCTTACTCTTTAAATAGACTGGTTCCTCACATATATCTTACGATTGTCTTGAGTTGTTTTTGTTATCAGCATATCTTTTGTTTTGCTTACGTCTAGTGGTCTAGTAGATATTCTTCGCTTACTGTGACCATTCTGTTAATTAGCGTCTGTAGGTCTTCGTGTGTTCCAGCTAAAATAACTGTATCGTCAGCGTACCTCAGATTATTTATTGTCATCCCGTTAATTTTTATGCCCATAACCTGATCATCAAGTGCCCTATTTACTATGTCCTCCGAGTACAGATTAAAGAGGATTGGTGATAGTATACACCCCTGATGAACACCTCTTTGTATTTCTATTTCCTCTGATGTCATGTCTTCTATTCGTACTGCTGCTTTTTGGCCAAAGGATATCAAAATAAAGTGTGGGGTATTAAAGTTATATTTTTTTCTATGAAATACCCTGTATTTTACTGCATTTTCTGATTGACCGTAAAAAATAAGGCATACCTTCATAATGGTTTCTTATACCCAAGTGTACAGTGTTTTGAGTTATGTCAACTTCCTAAAATATGATGTTTTGGAAAAAAGTCATTATATTATTTACTATTTTAACAGTTTATAACAAATTTACTATTACGTATTAATAGTTGGATATTAGTTTATTAGTTGAATGGATTCCATGATTAAGTATTAAACATTGTTTTTAAGAAAGGCCAGGTCAAGTGTACCAACAACCGACGAGCATGTATGAGAGCACTGATGAAAGTAGAGGAAGCAAAAGATAAATAAAGGAAAAAATATAACGTCGATACGCCACACTTTATTGGGACATGCTGTATATTTTCAAATAATATAAATTTAAACTTTATCAACATACAAAAATGACAAAAATTTCGCTATAATTCTCCGTCCCGTTGGTAGTGATTTACGCTGTATGTATGTAACTTCAATGTGTATTATAGTAAAATTTTAGTAAAAAGGATACTTAATATTCCTGTTCAATTATTTGTTCGTTTATTATGCATTAATAATAATAGTTACTCACTGCTTCGCCAGTGGAATTATTTGCGTGACGTTTGACTTTTTTAGTCCTTTAGTAATTAGGCATATAGCATATTTCACAAATATACGGTAGTTTCGGATTATCGTTAGAAACTCGATAACCAGTATTCAAATGTACATCTAAGAAGTACGAAAGTAGGTAAATTCCCCTAATATTTTTAAACAAATTTCGTGGTTAACGAATTTTATGTTATAAGGGACTTCTTGTTTGAAAATTAACGGTCAATATTTTTATTTGTTAGTACGGTTAATTTTGCAACAAAATTTGTTCATAATGACTTTATTTATTGTACATAATAAGAAAGGTAGGTAAGTAATCCAAACAAATTTCACTAATTAACTAAGCTATTAAGCTTTAATTTGACTTGTTGATTTATTTTTGTTAGATTTTTTGCTCTATTTCTAGAAAAGTGATTAGTAATCCTAGGATATCATTGTAGAGGGTACCTACATTAAAATCGTATAGTACCGATTGTAATTTCAAGTAGTGTATGTATATGTATGTTTTAGATGTAGATGCATTAATATTAAATGTACACGCTTCACTGTGGAAAAGAACAATGGAGGTCCGTTGCTACCAGTGTTATCTATACGTAAGCGCGTGTGTGATACGATGGGTATTGGTGAAACTAAAGCAACCTCACTTTTAAAAAGTGTGAAAGATGGAAATAGTGAACAAAAACTTGAAATACCGTTGACAATACCATAAGTACCACATGATTAAACGTATTTATTAAATTTGTAACGATTATATATGTTTGTTGCATTCCCTTTTAACATAATTAAATATGTGCCTATTTCTAACCAAAAAACTCATCGAATGCTGCATCAACGATTTCTGTTCACAATAAAGCAAAAACTAAAAATAAAACCTCTCAACAAAAGCATAATAATAAACAAAAATTTTTCGGGTTTAAATCTTTGGGGAGTTTACCAAGGTACCTCTCAACACAGTGGGCCCGTTAAGTCGATGCCTTTGTGACTAATCCGATACCGTCGTATATTGGTGAAATGAGCTATATACACTCTTTACTCATTCATAAAATCGCTATCAAGTTACAACGCGATTTAATAACAATATTAAATTAACGATCCACCTCTACGTTCGACTTTTTGGCGCGGCAGTAATAAATTCGAATTCATTTATCTGTCGAGAAATTGAAAAAATAACAAAATAAACAACTAGAATATTATCCTTTTGATTAATCGACAGTTAATTGTAAAGATATAAACCTGAAATGCTGCTGTGTACAATAACGTCTTAATTTGTTAAGAAAAATGAAATATATTGCAGATAAATGTATTTTTTAAATACGGTAGCAAAATTCAGTGAACATTTTCGATTACGATAAGACATTTGGTAAATAAAAATGACGAAAACAGACAATCCCTAATCTATAATCAAATAGATTGGGAAAATCGATAAATAATTTTATTGTATACAGCCTAAAAAGAAATACCAATCCAAACCCCCTGTTCTGCTATTTGTCTTCGCTGCCTTATATTTAAATAAGTATTATAAAAATCTAGTTCTTTCCTACAAACAGATCAATCAGTCACATCTTCAATCACATCCGCAAAATTGAACTTTACATTTACATGTTCGTATAACAAATATGGTGGCAATCGAAAGAGAAAAATAATAACTGTTTCGGGGTAAGTAATAGATCCTACATCAATAGATACCACAAACATTTTATTTATTTTTTTTAATATTTAGTTACTAATTTTCCTTAAAATTGTACATAAATACATTCTGGAGTTCTGATATTAAACTGGTTTAACAGAGACCAAGAAACATTGGTAAAGATTAACACAACTGCTTGCAAGTTTAACATAAAATTACAGAAGACAAACATTACAGAAGAGCATACATCCAAATATAATACAGTTTCTTTTAGTTGTGGTTACAAAAGTGTAAAAAACAGTATTGGTTGCAACCAGAGTAGTCAGTACTGAAAAAACATAGTTACTTACTTACTTAACGTGTCCGGGCCATTTAGGACACGTTTCTCCAAAAGATTGCGGCCTGGACGGCCTTTTTGTTTGCCACTCGGAGGTCGCTGGTTGTGATGGGATTCGCAGGCCGGATCCTCTACTAGTCCCCATCGGGTGAGGTTGTAGTGGCACCTTGTTAACCCTACTCTTAGCCTGTTGATGCTGCTCCAAATAAGGTAGGGTAGGTTGCAACCAGTGGTTATTTCTTCTTTTGGGTTGAAGTTTTCTTTTCCAGAGCCTGGTAAGGTTCTAGGTTTGGCTACCTTGTTGTGGAATTAGGAAACACTTGCGAGAAAAGCGGTTGGGAGGATATTGTTGTCTGTAAAGAGGGTGTCTTAGGTCCTCGGATACTTTCCTACGTCGACATTAGCGAGAACGTTCCGTCGAATTCTTGGTGGAGCACGGTTCTGCATGGGCGTAGGCTTCAGACAGCCTGAGACTATACGTGCCGTCTCATTCACTGTGACGATGCATTCCATAGTGTTGCAGCGTATTCTGCTGAAAATAAACACAGTCCGAGGGCAGATGTTCTAAGTGCAACAGGTTTGGCACCCCAGGTGCTCCCTACTAGCTTTTGTATAATGTTGTTTCTTGCGCAGACCTTCTGCTTAGTGTTTTAGCAGTGAGCTTTTTGGATGAGTGTGCGGTCGAGAGTATTTGGGGGCATCAGAGTATTCAAGGGTTTCTTCTTGCGATTTCACTTACAGTTTTTTGTGGGCTTGGCGATTTTTTAGGTAAAAGGTGCAGAAGTGTTTTGTTAGGAACACTTATCTGCTCTTTAAATAAATTTGAGTTTAAACCCTACTTGATCTACCATTTCATCTAAAATGTGAACAAACACCAACCAATAATGTTTTTTTAACTTGAAATGTTGGAAGCAACAAGTAACGTTTATAATTAGCAACATAACAAAGTACATATTATACCACTAATAGTAGTAAAAGGAAAGCAAAGGAAATGTGAGGGTATAATTGAAGAAAGTAAAAAATTATACAGGTCTAGATATGAAAGCGTCAGCTCTTCAAGTTTGTATTGAGTATAAATAATCTTAAAAATATATCTCTTCTTTATGACTTGATGATAGTTTACGAAAACAATAACTGGTAAATTATTGTTGTAATGATATTTTTGAGGTATTATTCTTTATCTAAACGAATAATTAGATCTGCATAGTTTTATTTATCCAGAAACACTGCTACAGAAAAAAGACAATCTATTAAAATAACAGCATCTTTAAAAATGATATTTTAAGAGCGTTATTTATTATTTTAAATATGTTGGTATTCCGGAAATAAAATTGCTAAAAAATCAAGTAAATACAAACTATACAAATTTGTGATAGAAATAATATCCAATTTTTTTCTAAAAATTATTATGTACAAAATTTAATTTTAAGAAAATTGTCACATAAAGGACAAAATATTTATAACGATAAACCGGTATTAGTAATTGTTGCTATTTTAATTGTTTGTTAGTTTTTTTTTATTAAAAGAGTGGAAGCCACCAATAAAAAATTTGTTAGGGATGGATGTGCATTTGTAAAGGAAAGTTGTGACAATATGTGGACTGATTGGTTCCTATGTTTCATACACATAGTAGGTATATAGTTATAGTACTCTAGTGCCTCCGCATCTGATATAGTTTCAGCCAGTGTGGCCAGATTTATCTCGTAATTTCGATTTTTAGTTCTTATCCCCACACTCGAAAATTAACCAAAACAAATAAAGTAGTAATGGTAACAAAAAAAATGAATCTTTTTCTGTGTTTCAACAAACTTTTATTTACTACATTAAATAAAAAAGTTACAATAACATTATTTTTGTCATACAACTTCTATCAAACATACGATCTACCCCGATGTATAAACCTTTCCTAAGTACTAACCTTGATTTGCTGATATTATGCATGATTAGGTACAGAGACCCTTAACATTATCAGATTAATATTTAACGCAAAAAATACCCCCTTAATGGTACAAATGTTTTGATTAATTACAACTAGAGCTACCCCTTTAACAGTACAAATTAATTTACATGATACTTAGCTGTAGAGATAAATTACTAATAAAATAAAAATACATATACTAATAAAATAACATCACGATAGTAGCACACCTTATTAGAAATTTTATTGAAACTAAAAGTAAATAAATACATTATAAATGGATACTTTAGAGATCATTAATGATTGCTCTTTTCGCCAATGACAAATTAAAAACAAAGTACCAAATATATTATAGTTTTACAAATTTTAGTTTCCTTTAAAAATTTAAATGCTTTCGGTTTATATAATCAGGAAATTGCGTACGTTAAGTAAAACTACTACTCATTATAATACTAATATTCGTCGTAGAATGAGAGCTATGCAAAGATTTTTCATTGTCGCAGCCAATACTTGATGACGATAACTTTTAATTGGAATTTGCAAGCCGTTGCATGACCAGCTTTGCAGAGTTAAGATTAACGGCGAACTGATCAATACCATTCGCTATGCCGATGACACCGCAATCTTATGTGATAATCTCCATGACCTTCAAGTCTTTTAGACTTTGTCAACGTGATGGGACAAGAAATGGGTCTAAACATAAATGTCACTAAAACTAAGTTTATGGTTTTTAGCCGTCAGCCGTATAATGATGCTGCGCTGCAAATGAATGGTCAAAACATTGAAAGAGTTCCATGTTTCAAATATCTTGGTTGTTACATTACAGAGCAACTCGACCCGGATAAAGAAGTCAAGTGCAGGATCGAGTCAGCTCGCGCAACCTTTCAAAAAATGAGATCGCTCCTCTGCAATAATAATCTAAATTTAAAGCTCCGCCAGAGAATGATCAAGTGCTACATATGGTCCATACTGTTGTATGAGGCAAAGATTTGGACCTTAAAAGCAGCAACCATTAATCATCTTGAAGCATTTGAAATGTGGCTACATAGACGTATGCTCCAAATCCCATGGGTAGCCAAGCAGACAAATGAAGCAGTTTTAAATAGAGCAAACGCCGTCCGCGAACTACTACTAACAGTTAAATGCCGAAAACTGTCCTATCTAGGTCACATACTCAGGGGTGATCGTTACCGTATCCTTCAACTTATAATGACCGGAATTCGAAGCGCAAAACAACTCTTTAGAATCGCCGAAGACAGAGCACAGCTCGCCATTATGATTGCAAACATCAGGAGAACCTGATATGGCACCGAAAGAAGAAGAAGAAGAAGAATCTGTATTTACATTTGATTAACTGAGTAATTACTAATAGTAACACAAAGGCGAATGGAGAGATCGATGCTTGGCCTGACCCTGAGGGATCGAGTGAGAAATGAAGAGATACGCCGACGTACTGGAGTAGATGATATTATACAGCAAATCACTACACGGAAATGGAAATGGTCTGGACACATTGCAAGAATGGAAAACGGAAGATGGGCCAAAAAACTGTTGGAATGGAGACCAAGAACTGACAAGCGTAGCCGAGGCAGACCTCACACTCGATGGACGGATGACCTGAAGAGGATAGTGACAAATTCGATTGCAACAGCCAGGGACAGAGAGAACTGCAGACGTGAAAGGGGCTGCATGATGATGATGATTTACATTTGATTTACATATCAAATTTCGCGAGTATTTCTTGGTTATCATCAAGCAGGGCTGTTAGGCATTTGTCTTGTTTTGTATCAGTTCCAATCGCATTCTATCGAATTAAGCCACTAGGGGTGTCTTTCAATAGTAATTTATTTCTACCTAACCTAACCCTTTACCAGTATTACCACTATTTGATTTGTTTGATACTGACAAAATTAACCCTCTTGTTTTATTGATATAATACTTGATTATATGTACAGAGGGACCCTCAATATTATCCGATTGAAATTTAACATAAAAATACTCCTCTGAAGATAAGGGTGGTTACAAGTAGAAATACCCCCTTAACAGTATAAATTCATTTGTAAGATACTAAGCTGCTCTGCCTTAACAGTATAAATTCATTTGTAAGATACTAAGCTGCTCTGTCTAATAAAAATATTCTCTTGAAAGCTCTATTCTTTCCTTTCCCAGTATCCCGTTGCCAGTTTAGCTCGTGTAGACCAGATCCAGATCAGCAAATCACCAGACCTACCCAAGTTACGAAAAACAATATGGCCACACTGGTATAAAACGTTCAAACGATATATTTTCCCTACCTCGATATTGGGGTAACCTAAATGGCGAACTTGCCGCCAGTTTTCTGACAGAAGTGATCGTTTCTTTGCAGTCGGATAAACCATAGTATCATTTCGAGATATACTATTTAATTTTAATGTTTGAATCAGTATAATAGAATATTTGTCTGTTAAATTGACACTTTGGATTCTAAACCTGGTTTAATATCGATTTAAGCTCATTATGATTATCCAAAAATGGTTGCCAATGTGATCCTAGGTTTTTGCTAATTTCTTTTAAAATGTAAGTATTAACAAAATTTGTACCTTGGTTTTTATTATGACAAAAAGTGGTCTTTTTTATACAATTTATACAATTTTTTACAATTCGCTCGTTTAGCGTTAAATCTTCTAATATCTCAAATAAGTAATTATTTAAAAAATCCAGATACATATCACCATTTAAATTTCCAGGTAGAATGTGATAATCTATTAATATGTTACCTTAAGTTGCTGCCCAAACATAAAGTTTAAATGTGTGTTGGTAATGTGATACCCTTTTGACTTGTGGATTCTCATCACACCAGTAGTGTGCATTATAGGAGTTAAACATACCTTGTCGCGTAAGGGTGGCCTTGTCCGTAAAAAAATACATTTTAAAAAACTTGGATTGAGTCCTTTCTTGTAATGTTTTTTTTCCAATTTTTTAACATTTATCCATTTTATCGATGAGGTCTTATTTACGCGACAACAAATTTTCAATTCACATAATGCATATTAATTAATAATAATTCATAACTTTATCATTACATTATACCAGCATCGGTTTATACTTCATAGTTTTCAAATCAAAATATTTCGAAAACGGTACACAGTATCGAGTTTTACCAAGAGTACGTTTTTGGTGTAAAAATGAATTGAAATTTTGATTAATGAATCTAACCTTAAAAAAGTTAAGTTTTTTCGAACACCCTGTATAATTTTTTATTAATTATTTTTGTTTTAATAATCTTAGTACAAAGACTCCTCTCAAGCAATGACCACATCTTTATCTTTAGCTTCCTTACTATTTACTGTTAGTTAAAAATTAACAGTGGGGCATGGGAAACAATAACAAAGCCTACACAGAACGCGAGGTTAGTAAATAACCAACTTTACTTGGTTGTTACTTAAAAAAAATACAGAATTTTGTAATGGAGTGTCAACAAGAGTAAAGAAAATTTGAAATTTAGCTAAAAAAAACTTTTCATTGTGTGTCACAAAATTTATAACAGACTTAATATAGATATAATTAAATTGTATATCTTGAACAAGAGCTAGACAGTCTTAAGGCTGACGTATACTACGATGTTTCCCGGACAATATTAACCGTACGACTAAATGCGTCCGGTTTAAGTCAAAGTGCAAAACGGTCATTATTTACTGTTGCTTTACGAATACTATGTTTTATCCCATCTCAGGGTTAATCACTTTTTTTTCTATTTATATAATATGCTCGCCCCGCCGCGTTTAACTCAAAACATATCCATACTATGGTGCAAAACAACCTATTGTTAGGATTTAACATTTAATGATGTAAATAGTATTAGGGTAGATTCTCTCCGCAACAACAGTCGTTTTGTTTCGTAATTTTTTAGTCTGTCATATTAATGAATCTTTACTGTGAAGTTTTTGAGTTATATAATATATAAATAATAACAAAAATAAAAGAATGTAGCATTAATATTTATTCGACCATTCGCCGTTGGGTTTAAATCAACAATGGCGCTAAGAATTAGTAACAAAGGCCTACACAAAACATGATGTATATTAAAAAAATGTATAAAATTAATAATTACTTACACTTCTTATAAGAATAATAATGATCATCTTGTCTTCTTAGTCGTTTGCTCGGTTTCGAGCATCATGAATTCATCTATTGTTTTCTGTGATGGCTTTCCAGTCCCGACTTTCTTCTGCCATCTTGAATGATTGGGTGAGGTTTTTGCCGGTTAGACCGGTTATAAGATCCATGTATCTTGTAGGTGACCTTCCTCTTGATCTTTTCCCACGGACTATCCCTTCCAAAGTGAGTCTCTCAAGACCATTTCTTTTAACCACATGACCAAAGAATTTAGATATTTTCGCCGCTACCACAATGCTCAATTTCTTCTTAATTCTGAGTTGTTCCAGAATGGATTGGTTGGTTCTTTTCTCAGTCCAGGACACTCTCGGCATTCTGCGCCAGCAAAACATTTCTTAAGCATCTATCTTCCGTTTATCAGTCTTGTTTAAAGGCCAGCATTCTGATCCATATAGAAAGACTGAAAACACCAAGCTTCTGACCAATCTCATTTTGGTGTAAAGGGATATGTGATGGCTTTTCTATACTTTGGTTAGTTTGGTCATGGATTCTTTCGCTATTGCGCTTCTCCTCTTTATCACCTCGCTGGATCCGCCCTTGCTCGAGATTGTAGTACCAAGATATATGAAAGCCTCAACTGTCTCTATGTTGTTTATCCTTTTTACTTCAGGTCTGTCATCTTTTACATCCTGTGTAACGGTGGGTGTTTATATTCAGTAAATATTAGAAATATCATCAGACCTTCCAGAATCTCCATTTCTTCCTTATTCTCATGTCGATAATAGCTGAAAATAGATTTTGCCCAAACACGTGACCAATTTCACCAACAAAAAAGCATTTAAATGAACAAAAAAACTGGAAAATTTTGGTTGTTAGAAATCACCAAGTATAGAAAATTCAGCATATCTGTAACATATCTGTTTGCAGCAATCTCAGCATTATTTTTATCCTTTGTATAAATAATTGTACTCGAATGATTTTTTAATTATAACAATTAAATATTAGAACAAACAAAAATTTTATGTTCATTGTTATGACAGACCCAAATTTAAAATTAAATATTTACCTGATTGATTGATATTTCGAAAAAAATATGATTCCTCCACAAAAATCCTATTTTTTGAAATTGAATATGGTATTAAAAGTCAAGCCATACATTTAATATATGTACATTCGTTTGGCGTTTGAGACCAGTCAAATTAGATTTAATTATTGTAAATAATATTTGTAAATTTACAACGATTTTAATAATTATTAACAAAACGTAATCGATTCTATTATTACGATTTTTATTTAGGTTTAAGGTAGGTTTTTACTCGCGATTTCTAGTAACGCGATTTTTTAGTCGCACGAGAAAAACTCGCAAGTGGAGGCCTAATCTTAGATCGTCATGCTGTGTTCGTTGTATCTGTTAAAAAAATTTTAATCCATTGAGTCTTTTTATGCTTATTGTAACGTTTGTAAATTTTACAGGACGTTCTTTAATTTACGAGTCAGTATTGCATAACACGATTTATTTTTTAAATAAATAATAAATTAAGTGAAAAATAAATAATTAATTTTTTAGCGATTTACAATGATGTGAGTAATTTTTGAATATTCAACATCCTGTAAACTTTGTCGATTCTGATGTTTAGTCATGGATTCTTACATTAAATTTAATTTATTCAAAAGTGTTGTTGAACTTTCAGTAAATATTATTTTAAAAATAATGACTGTGGATTAACCATGAAAACGACAAAAATAAGTATTGGTTTCGAGATATCACACAAAACAATCATCAATATTTTTTTAAACCTTTTTTTTCTGTAGTCGATCTTAGGCCTGTATTTAATAGGGTTTAACTTTAGAAGTATTTATTTTTAAATACTTTGTTCGACTACGAATTAAGTATGTACCAGACCCCCTTTAGCTGTAAGTAAATGTTACAATTATTACTAAATGACAAATCTTTAAAAAATGGTACCTATCGACCAAGGTTTTTATAGTACGTGGTAAATATTTTTTATTTTGAAAAAGTTATATGCAAAGTGATGCGAAAGGAATCTTGCAATTAATTGAATGTAAAAAATATTATAGTTAAGTGTAAAAATTAATCACTTTGTGTATTTATTTGTGAAATTAAGGACGCGCATTTAATAATGAAATTTAAATTTATACTAGGTTCAAAAGAAAAATAAAAAAAAATATTTTTCTGAAATTTTTATTAATCCAAATAGTGACGCACTAAATATAATAAACGATTATCGAGAATCATTCGAATGATCAAATCGCTTAAGGATGTGTATAGGGTCAAACTACGTAGTACATCTAATTAATTTTTAAACTCTATAAAATGTATTATAAAAAAATATTTAACATTGAATTTGACTATCGCGTTTGTAGTCGGAAGAAAATCTGGCAACACTGCAGGCCGCGTGGCATCCGGACGTTCCGAAAGTTGTGTATATGAATTTATAAACCTGAAATTTTTACAGTCATGGATACTACTGGTGATGCACATAAAAGTGTTAATATAATAATAATATTTATCTCATATAAATATTAATATTATATTAATGCATTTTCATTTGGTACGAGTTTTAGCTATTAATTTCAAATAGAGAGGAAAATAAAGAGAACGTTATTATCGACATGCTGCCGTGCGTCAGATTTTTATATTGCAAAAATCTACACCGGTAGTGAGTTTAGAACGAATAATTTCACGAACTTTAAAACAAAATATCTCTCTGCAATTATAGAAAACCCCGCTTGTTTTTGAGCTCGAAAAATCGCAAATAGTCTGAACTTCTAACAATAAGTTTTTTAACCGTTCAAGTTTTATAGAAGAACATAAATTTTTCGATTATTTTAAAAATTATTCCGTTTCCGGTAAATTGTGACTTTAAAATGAATTATTTCGCTTAAATAATCGAAAAGGTATCCATGACTTTATCTTAATCGATGCTGAATCATTAAAATCAGGCAGCCATCTAAAAATTCATATATGTTGCACACATCCTTAATACTCTACCGGTGAAATGAAAAGAGAGGCGAGATATAGACATAGATTGCTCTCGTAAATATTCTTTTTCGAGTTCTAAAAGTGACCGTTAGATGTCTGTAGCGTATGAGTGAATGATCACTCGAATTATCAATCGGTTATTGGATCGATCATTTTAACTCGATTATGAAATTGACTATCCATTTATTGGTTTAAAAACAGATTGAATTTTTTAAATTTTACTATTTTATGCGTAGTTCTTTCAAACATTTCCATAAAAAAAATGTTGATTATCTTAGAAAGATTATCCAAAATTTATTTCATAAACTAAGCGAAAAACAAATGTGTCAAATGTAGCCAACGGTTGTAGCTTTAAGTCAATTATTATATTCACGCAAAGTATATATAAATATTAGCACAAACAACTACTTACGAAAGGAAAGTAGCACTCTTTCATTATATAAGTACAAAATATTCTTACATTTAATTGTTTATTAATAAACAATAATAATGTGTTCTGGTTCCTCTGAATGTATTCTAACATTGCAGAAGTTTTGTTTTAAAAGAAAATCCCAACAGTGTATTCGTTTTTGAAAAGTTATAGGAATGTTTGTGACAATAATCATAATAAAGATATAATGGTATGAACACACAATTTTTTTTATATGAGGCTTAGTTGTCAAGTTATGGGCTTCTAAAAAATTGGCGTTTTTAATGAAAGGATATTTTGGAAGCTGTTTTCCGAATTAAACAAATTTGCAATAAAATATTAAACGAGGTGATTTGTATAGAAAGTTTACTGTTCTTTTTAATTTTTAAATCAGATTCGAAATTTCAAAATGGAATTTTAGGAGATTCATGAATTAATGTACATACGTGTCGTAGTGAGCGTTGTACCTGGCGCTTGCTTAGGTCGGCTGGTTGGCACGAAAACCTATTTAAAATGTCTCAAAACGTCTTTTGATTTATCATTTGATGCTTTTTCACGATGAAGTAGAAGAGCATAATAACAATTCAGAAACAGAGCAAGAAGGTGAGGTTACTGATGATGAAAACGAACCAGAATTGAAGTCCAACTTTTTTTTGGGAAAATATAAAACAACGCTATAACTAACCATCCTGGAGTGATAGGAAACGCTAGGACCTGGCGCTTGCTTAGGTCGGCTGAAAACCTATTAAACCCTCAGTCGGGTGCGACCGGCTTCCTGGGCTCATTGCAATTGAAAATGTTTTTATGATATTTTCAAATATTTGACGATTATACTAAAATATCTCGAAACGTCTTTCTTCTTCTTTAAGTTCCATGTACTCCTAGTACGTTGGTAACCAGTATTTGTAGCCTAATTTTATCTACTGCCGTACGGAAAAGTGTTCTGGTGCTGAGGCCATACCATTGTCTTAAGTTTTTGAGCCATGATGTTTTTCTGCCACCTTGGCTGCGGCGGCCCTCAATTTTGCCTTGTATAATGTTTTGGAGAAGTGAATATTTTTCGTTTCGTAGCACATGCTCGAAATACTCTAGCTTCCGTTTCTTTATTGTTGTTATTATTTCGGTTTCTTTGCCTAGTTGTTGTAGCACTTCCCGATTGGTTTTGAGTTCAGTCCATGAGATCTTCAACATTCTTCTATATGTCCACATTTCGAAAGCTTCAAGTCGTTTGCACATACTGTTGGTAAGTGTCCATGCTTCCATTCCATATAAGAGTATACTGAATATATAGCAGCGGAGTATTCTTATTCGTAGTGTAATTGGGAGGTCTCGACTTGTCAGTACTTTTCTCATTTTGATGAATGCTGATCTGGATTGTTCTATTCTGCAGCGGATCTCTTGGCCATTATCATTTGACTCGTTTAGGTAACATCCTAGATGTTTGTAGTGCTTCACTCTCTCTATAATGTCATTGCCAATTCGTAAATTTTGTTGGGTGTTGTTTGGGTTCTTACTGAAAACTAGCCATTTAGTTTTCTTTGTGTTGAGCGTGAGTCCCATTGATGAACTGTGGGTGACTACTGTGTTTAGCATGTCTTGTAAGTTGTTGATGTTTGTGGATATTAGTACTGTATCTGACGTTGTTGATGGGAGTACCATTCACTATTACACCAGTGAGAATGTCTCCAATAGCCTCATTAATAATTTGTTCTAAGTATAAATTGAAGAGTAGTGGTGAAAGTACACATCCTTGCCTTACGCCTCTGATTATATTTATGTTTTCTGTTGTGTGATTATTAACGCGTATTTCAGCAGATTGGTTCCAATATAGGTTAACAATTATACGAATATCACTGCTGTCAATTCCTATATTTGTGAGTATCTGGATTAATTTATCGTGTTGTACTTTGTCAAAGGCCTTTTCGTAGTCGATGAAACACGCGAAGACTTTCACATTCATATCTCGGCATCGTTGTGTAAGTACTTGTATACTAAATAGTGCTTCTCTAGTACCATAACCGTTTCTGAAGCCAAACTGTGTGTCGCCTATTCTTTCTTCACATTTTGAGTAGATTCTTTTGTGGATGACTTTTAGAAATATTTTCAATACATGACTCATTAAGCTGATTATTCTATGATCATTGCAGGTTTTTGCTTTAGGTGTTTTAGCTAGTGTGATTAACCAATCAGACGGTATGGTGCCAGTTTTGTAGATAACATTGAAGAGATCTACGAGGGTATCAAGACGTCTTTGATTTATCCAAACCGAAGGGTCTAGAGAAAGTGATGCGTTTGTTGGAAGAAGATGACGAGGACGACCCTGCTTTCTCACGATGAAGTAGAAGAGCATAATAACAATTCACAAACAGAGCAAGAAGGTGAGGTTACTGATGATGAAAACGAACCAGAATTGACGTCCAACTTTTTTTTGGGAAAATATAACACTTCCTATTGGGCCAAAAATCCACCGACGAGAAGTGTAAGTGTAAGAGTGCTCATATTGCTAAGCCTTATACAAAAAAAAATTGTGTTCGTACCATCTACGAACCAAACAACGAAATAAAAACGATTGAAAAAGTGCTGCTACTCGAAATTTGTTGCAAGTCTCCTTAATAGTCAATTTTAACTTTAACTAAATGCGTGGGTACTGCTGGACTTGGATAATTTTTCTAACGTCGCTGACGTACGGTATCATTTTGATGCTTTTCGTTATTAAAATTTCGTACTATAAATAAGATGGCAGTAGATGTAAGTAGTCTAAAAGCGCTTTTGGCAATTTAGTTCAATACACACGACCAGTAATCCTGTACATTTTGTAATAATTTAGATTTTCATAAAATTTTGCAAGTTGTTAAAATTAAAGAGAAACATTTTTAATGTCAATGATATAGATGGACAGCTTCTTAGAGAAAAATTATTGATAAAAAATAATAATTTAGGATTATAAATAAATTAACGAGATGTTACCGACATCATTTTGTAGACCACGCGGGAGGTTGTAATATTTTTTTAAACACTTCGTTATATACCAGGATATACCACCACACAAAAGGACAACAAAATACAGTGTATTGCTTATTTTAAAAAAATAAATATAAACAATGGAACAATCGAACAATATTAAATAAATTTGGGATTATTTATTTTTGATAAATTTGTCAACAAATAAATTAAATACAATATGGCTATTAATTCAGAGTACTGAAACTTTTTAACGGGTACCTCTTCTGGTCGTAGGAAACCTAAAAAACAAATGCTACGCCCATTTACTGCAAAACAAGGATTCTAGCGCAGTATTCAACTCTTGCAGCATAATCGTTAAAGTCATATACCTGGACTGTAGTAAGTAGATGGAAGAATAAAAATGGAGACAAATCTTTCTTGTTCTGTAACTTTTACTTTGAGGGTAGTTGAGCACTAACAAACATAAATATTTAAGGACTGAGACTACATCCTAGATTACATTTCGCTACGCTCGAGAGAGAGAGAGAGCCGTGCTCACTGCATCAAGACCTGATTTCAACTGTTTTGTGAGCCAGCGCGTGCTTCGTCGCGTAGAAGACACTTCGTTAAGCTCCGTTCACACAAGGGGAATTTGATTAAATATACGTTCCTGATTTTCTTTACTATCCACTGTTTTGTTCGTCCAGTTTTTTTCTTGGTGTAGCACACTTTTAGTTCTTTTAAATTTGGTTAGTGATGTTCAGTACAACATTACCAAAACCAAACGTCAATATTTATGTCAAATAACAGTGTTAATTGTTAGTGGTTTAAGCATAAGTAGGCCTACCATTTCGGTACTGTAAATTAATAGTCACATTTTATTTAAACTATAAAATTTATTTGTGAAAATGTATTCACATCATAATTTGATTTCTAAATATTTAGATAGAAAAATTGTTTTGGTAATTTATTAAATGAAATATTTATATTGTTATATTCCTTTTTTATAAAACCTAAATATTTGACAAAATATATATAATATCGTGAGGACTTTTCCATTTAGTCCTTCGAAGATTTAAATTCACTAACAATTTTTATAAGCATTAAGTACAAACTATAAAATTATTTTTCAAAAGTATTACCAAATTAAACTCATGTATCTGCAAAAATTATCCTGTGGGAGTTACACTGTTATTCAAAGTTAAGTAATGGCCACATTAGCAAACTATTTTTGTTCCACTGGTGTTTCCAAAATTTAGAGATCATTGTCATTAATTTTTTTAGCTTTACCAAAGAATCTCATAATAATAAAACAATTATTCTCCTAACTTTTCGGTTCTAGTGTTAATGATTTATCAATCATTTTACAGGAGAAACAATTTCTGTATTGAAAAATACAGCCATGGATTTGTTAGCCTTGCCAAAAACTCCTTTAATGGCCAACTACATTCTTAGCCTTTGGAATTTTGTGTCCTTCATATAATTTGTGGTGGTCTTTAACGAAAGAAACAACTTTAGTAATAAAGGACAAAAGATTTGTTATCACACGATTGAGTTCTGTGACAGCCAAACAATCATGTTCTTATCATTGGGATTTTGTCTTCAAATAGTGATAAATCGTGGGATTCTTACGCAAAATAAAAAATTGATACATCTCGTCATCAGAACACACACAGGATTGCCAATTTTAAACTTTTGTAGGCTTTTTATTATTGGCAACTAATCCAGACTTTGAAGGATATTACTATGGATTTATTGGCCTCAGTAAGGACTTCAGTAATAGCCATTTACTTTTTTAACCTTTGGAATTTTGTGTCCTAGTAGGATTATTGTGCTTATTACAAAAAGAACAATTAATTATGGGATTTTATATGGATTTTTTATTCTTACCAAAGAATCCAGTAGCACTTGATATTTTTCTTAACCTTTGGAATTGTGTGTTCTATTAGTAATTTATCATGGTATCCTTTTACAAGAAAAACAATTACCTACTTAATTAAAGGACCATAAGTTTGTTACCTACATTTTAATCTTTGGGGTATCGCTATTGTCAAACATTATTGGGATTTTTTATTTGGAAAACCCATCCAGATATTAAAGGACATTACTATGGATTTTTTAGCTGCACCAAAGAGTCCTGTAATGGTCGTTTTCTTAATATTTGAGATGTGTTTTATTAATGTACAAAAGTTTTAATAAATATATGTACAAAAAATTAAAGTTAATGTATACACAAACAGTGAAGGCTTAAACTTAAATGAAAAGTTACAAAACATTTAAATCCAAACTGCATATCCATAAATATTGAGCATAAAGCATCGCCAACAGTGAAAAGTTGGTGAATTGATGAATAAATTGTGAGAGAATAGCTTAAAGTCTTCTTATTGGATTAATGTATTTATCGTTGGTTTTTTTACAAGAAAAACGATGAGTTTTAAAAAGTTTTTTGTTTGGATAACAAAAAAATGTCTTAAGTAAGCTTGCAGTTTTTTGTATCATTTAACTGCAAAATTAATCGAATGTAAATTTAACTCTTTTCACTACCTTTCACTATTATTTAACAAAAAATATATCGAATATCCATATGCAGTGTTTTCTTGCTGTAACTTGTTTACTACATTGTAAAAACATTGTGAACACGAACCAAAAAACAATTTTGAAAAGTAATTTACAGTTTAGAATGTATTTTGTTGTCTACAACCATTCATTTTTAATTGCAATTCCTTGATATATATGTTATCACAAATATCAAATAATAGTTTCAAGATGTTTATTGTTACAAATGATGAAAAAATGCTATTTAAGTTTGATCTCCCAATATTAATAATTAGGGGTGCATCAAATTTTTTATAAAACTAACATGAGACTCAATTTTTTTAAACTTTTATATTTCGTCAATGGATAGGTGTACTGAAGAAAAGAACATGTTTTTGTAGAGAATTTAGCTCTACAAAGGTTTTTTATCATTTTGTGATACATTAACTTTTTTAAAATTTATTTTAGGTCACAGTTAAATTTTATGATTTTTCTACTTTTTCAGCGAAATTATTAGACTAATAGTGAAAAATAAGTTATGAAATTTGATAAAAATTAAAATTTATGTACAAATATACTTAAATATTCGGATTGTTTTAGAATACTGAAATTAAAAGTCGTTATTTTTAATCTGTATATCACGTGACCTAAAACACGAGCCGCCATGGTTTGACGTCATACAGGCAAAAACTGTCAGTTCAGTGTAAATAGCTAGGTATATATCTATCCTCTTTAACTTCAAGGATTATTTATTTTGTATTCCATATAATTCTCCATGTCTTGTTCCAACTGAAATAATATGCATTAATTACTAATTTGTTGGTGGCTTTCATAGTAATTGTAGGTTATGTTACCATCAACTTGAACATTCCTCATTTTAATATCATCTGGCACTTTGATAAACAACTTTTCTGGAGTTTTAATGCTAGTATTTGTACAACTAGACCCTACACACCAACGATAGTGATTTTAATTCATTATTTTCCCAAAAAACACCAAATATGTATAGCTGTTAACGTTGAATGAGTGCCAGTCGTACATACACGACTGTTGTTTTTACCAATATTACGTCACCAAAATGGCCGACAGCGTTTTCTCGGGAATAAAAAAGGTTTAAAATTTAATTTTATGGCAAGGCGTGTTTATCTTGCCGAAATATATTTTTTGTGGCTTTTTATTAGGAAAATCAACATTTTAAAATACTTTTTCAAACATAGTAGAATACCCTATTGTAATATTTTATAAGACTATATAGTATAGGAGCTAGCAACGTTTTCGAGAGAGAATTTCAGGTCAGCTGATTTTTTGTTATGTCGTCCTTCTAGCTTTTTGGGTTAGATTCTGAGCCTCCTGGCTGGCGGTAGTGGTTGCGTTCGTTAGTGCGCACCTTACCTTACAGGTGAGAATCCTAAATTTTAAAATAATTTTAAGAAGCGTAATTTTTAATTTTTTGGCTTTGGATAGATGTATCAGACATATTTTTTATTGCCGGACACTTTTATCACTGCTAACTAAGTGCCATACGCAATTTTTTTTTTTAAATAAAAAATTTATTTTTGTATGTCTGTAATTTTAATATTATGTTATTTTAGGATAAATAAACCTAAAATTAATTTGCCAGACATTAATTCAATTGTTTAACTTTAAATAAGCCCGAAAAAGTCATGAAAATCATGGCAGTATGACGCTAGTAGTCAGAAAGAGAGAGACAGTTGCAAAAAGTATTGATGTGAATGAGACAGAAAACCATTACTAAAGTACATTACTTGTACTTGTCCTAGTAAGTATCAGTTTCAATAAAAAATTTAACATTAGGAAGAAATTAAAATTAGAACAAGACTTAATTAGAAATGATTATAAATTAAGTTTTATAAAATTTTAGCCAGGGAATTTCACAAAAATAGTAAAAAAATCACGAATTTACTAGTTTACCTTTGACCTCAAATAACTTTTGAAAAAGTGGATGCATCACAAAATAATAACATACCTTTTTCGTAGAGCATTTAATTCCCTACAAAAATATGTTTTGGTCTTATCAGCACATTAATCCGTTAACGAACCCCAGTTCTGTTACCAGTCGGACCTTGTCCGTGCTGACGCTAACCTAATCTCTTAATATTGAAATAAGGAGATTAAAAGGTGACAGCATTTGTTTTCGAACAATATTTTCAATAATATACATTTTGAAAAAAAAAGTTTTGATACCTTTAACATTTTATACAGTGTGTCTGCTTAAGTTGGAACCAAATGAAAAACTTTTTTATTATTG
This sequence comes from Agelastica alni, assembly GCA_950111635.1. Classification (NCBI taxonomy): domain Eukaryota; kingdom Metazoa; phylum Arthropoda; class Insecta; order Coleoptera; family Chrysomelidae; genus Agelastica; species Agelastica alni. Next base: position 5,454,803 of record OX467716.1, on the reverse strand, counting down.
GTTTTGTGAAAAAATTTATACGCGATAAAAAGTTCAGCATGGTCTAAAACTTAAAATGCAACCATCAGATATCAATTTTTTTTTCAAGTTTTGTGAAAAAATATGAATGTTACTCAGGAGTGAAGTAGCTTTGTTTTTTACAATACAAAAGAATGTTATGAAGCATAGTTATACTGAATTAGAAGTTATATTCAAATATGCAATTACAGCCATTTAGCATAAATATTAAGGTTTGGTAATTATTTACTAATCATTTCGTATTAATTATTCTGGCTTGATACAATTTAATGTAATCTAGGATGCACTGACATGAAGTATTTGACAGTGAATGTCAGAGTAAGTTGGTATTTATAAAATTACAGTAAAACGGTAAATTAACTTAATCGTACAGAAAAAATAGATATTGTGTTGATTGTTGAAATAAATTACAAAACACATAGAGAAGCAGCAAATATTTTTAATAATAGACATTCGCATAGAAACATTGGGTATTCAACAGTTACAAAAATATTAAATAAATTCAAGACCAGTGAAAGTATTAAAAATAATTTTAAAAATAAACGCCGAAAACGGGGTGCCAATGAAGACACTGAATTTGAAGTGATGCTTTCTGTCGTAGAAGAACCAAAAATGTCATTACGCAAAAGGGCTTCTCTACTCACAAATACTTCGGTACCTAAATAAAGAAACAGTGGCAAATATTCTAAAACATCATAAATATCATGCATACAAACTAGGTCAAGAAACTGAAAAAGGATTAATAGAAATAACGAAAGTAAACCAAATAAACGAAAACGGAAAATGCAAGAACTATATGAAGTAATTAGAACATTGAAGAATGGGAAGGCACCAGGAGAAGACAAAATAACTTCAGAAATGATGAAATAGAAAGAAAAAGCTTACTAAAAATAATCAATAAAGATTGGATAAGAGAAAACATACTAGAAGAATGCTCTAATAACACCAATACACAAAAAAGGAGACAACAAAAATTGCAATAACTATAGAGGGATCACGCTACTGAATACCATAACAAAAACAATGGAACGAATAATTAACAACAAAATAAGAAACAAAATAGAACCACAATTCAGACCCGGTAAAAGCACACAAGACCACATTTTTACGATAAAACAAATAATAGAAAAGAGGAGATCAGAAAACCAAAATATATATTTAGCATTCATAGACCAAGAGAAAGATTTTGACAGTACCCAGAACAGAAGTATGGAAGAGTTTAAAAATAGAAACATCGATGACAAAACCATAAATATGATAAAAAAAAATTTGGAAGTAATAAAAATCATGTTATCAAGAATAACATAAAATCAGAAGGCTTCAAAACAAAAAAAGATCTGAGACATGGTGGATCATTAAGTCCAATGCTGTTTAATATTTTCATGGACAACATCATCAAGATATGTGAAAGAAATAAAAAGTGCATTGGATACAAAAACATGCAAAGACTGGAGATAGCTGAATGAGCATTTGCGGATGACATAATACTGATTGCTGAAGATGAAGAACGATTACAATATAATATAGAAGCACTAAAGAGAATACAGATGAAAATAAATAAAGATAAAACCAAAGTGATGACTATAGGAGACGAAGAAATAAATATTATGATATATAATATAAAAATAGAACAAGTTAAAGAGTTTAAATATCTAGGAGTAATAATAGACGAAAAGGGAAGACAAGGAGCGAAAATCAACGACAGAATTAAGAAAACCATAAAACTATATTATGCAATGAATAGGCAATTTATCAACAAAACAGAAATCTCAAGAAATACAAAACTAAAAATATTCAAGACAATATATAGACCTGTATTAACATATGGATGTGAGACACATACAGAGAATGCCAAACAGTAGACCTATTAAACAAATCTATGAAGTAAAAACACAAAACAAGAGAAAAAGATAAAGACCTAGAAAAACCTGGAACGACATGATAGGAAAGATTTTACAAGGAAGAAATATGGAACGAAGCAAAGACATTGACAAGAGACAGAAAAGAATGGAAGAAATTTATAAAAAGAATAAAATAATAACCCTAAGGGTAAAAGGGTTCAAGATTATATATATATATATATATATATATATATATATATATATATATATATATATATATACATATACAATATATACAAACCGCAATTCGTACAGACGTTACTACCAAGGAATTAAAATAACTTTACTTTATAACATTATTCTGTATTGTAAAAAATAAAGGTACTTTACTATTGAGTAATACTCATATTTTTTAAAAACCGGCTTAAAAAAATTGATATCCGATGGTTGCATTTTAAGTTTAAGACCATGCATAACTTTTTATCCGGAATACATTTTTTCACAAAATCAATATTAAAAAAGTTTTCCATATGGTTTCAACTTAAGTAGACACACTTGTATATCAAAGAATTGCAAAAGATGTTTCGATAACAAAAATATAGCTCGGATAGCTCCTCAGATCGAATAACAGAGTTTCCTAAAAAAATATGAACATATCATATGATAGTATTTAGTTTATAAATATATATTTAAAGAAAATATATTACATATCCAATGCTTATTGCTACATAAGCTGTTACCTAATCAGTAAAGTATGTACCTATACCTTTGTAAAACGCTTTTAAACAAAAAGAAAGGTATATGCAGAAGATTTTACATTGACTTTTGAAATAATCAACGAACAATCCGATTATTTGCTAGACGTTATTTTTCTAGCTGTACATATCAATTTACAAAAGTATTTTTCTAATATTTTTCCGTGACTAAGTTTTGCTAATAAATTTGGAAGAGGAATTTATTTAAATATGAGTTGTGCGACTTCTTATATCTCGACAAGTGTAAGGAATCACTTGGAAAGGCGCGACCGAAAGAGAGACGCAAGCTGCCCGACAAAATATAGAAAAAGGATCGATGCCGCGATTGTCTCTTGGCGCATCTGGGGTTCCAGTGACTCCTTACGCTTGTCGAGTTATACTCGTGACCATTCAGTGTGCTGTTTCAAATCTGTAGGTAGTCTACACCGGACACGAGGTTGAAGAATGGTCGATTAATTATTGACAAAAAATAATTATTTAATTGTAAAATCTTCTCCAGCTACCGAAACATATTCGGCTTGTAAATATCTCTTCCGTCTTGACAGTAAATAAAAAATAAACTTTTGGGTAAATAACATTCCCAGCATAAATATTTTGAAAGCCTAACTCTAGAACAGCGAAAAAATCGTGACTAATATACGGTATGGTACAAACGAAAGGAATAAATTCGTAAATCGGTAACCTTGGAGAAAAATCCTGAAACCCATCAATTTTTATTTGTAAACGCGTGTACCTGCAGAATCGCCTTTTATTCTTGCGCGAGCGTGATGGCGTTATCGATGATTTTTTTTAAATAGGTTGTGCGATATCTCATTTAAGAGATAGGTATTTTAATTATCTATACAATCATGCCAAGCAATTTAGTTTTTATACTGTATGTCGACCGGGGACGAACAACGAGATAGAGAAAGTAGTGGCTTACGGACCTGGTACCTTAGCCTCCTGGGGATGTCACCGTCCGCTTCAATAAGATGTTGTTCCCTTCGATAATAGGGTCGCTGGTTCGATTGTTTCTACAGTTTCCGTTAGTTGTTGTGGGTTCTCTCTTTTGGTTATCGACGTGGTAATCTTGATTAGTAGAGTTGTATAGTTGGTTACCTATAGCACGCGCCTAGCTGGGGCACAAGGTGTATAATTGGTTGCCTATAGCACACGCCTATCGGCTGTAATAATAAGGTTACAAATCAAGGAATTGCTTGGAGAGAAATTCTACTGTTGAAAATCACGAAACGCTAGTAGCTAGTAGCATAATAAAGGCTTTATTTCATTTAAATCGGATGCTGGAAAAAAGTTATTCTCATTAGTTATATCCCTAGGACATTGATAATAGACAAGATAATTTTATGACAATCGAAAGCTCGTTCCCTGGTAACAGCCCGAAGCAACGAGCTTGAGAAATTTGTCATAAAATTATGAGGCATTTGTTAATGTCTGAGGAAAATTACGAATAAGACCTTCAGGAGTATTTTCATCCCATAGCAATATTATTTTGTTAACTTCAGACAAATTTAACGAAACTGAACTGGACTTACGTTTACATGGATCTGCTTGTAATTTCTTCCTGATTGCATTGCGGGCATCTCGGGCTGGTTTAAATACTATATTGTTAAAAGGGTCAATAATAATATTATTATAGTCATTATAATATTTTTCTTGCAAAAGTTTGCACGAAACGTTCCATATTGTCTTCACCAATGCTTTTTTAAATTCGGTCCCGTCTTTCTTTCTCATGTTGACCGCCCAATCTTTCAGTATCAACGCCAATTCTTTTAAGCTTCTATGTTCATTTAATTCATATTCTCGTTCGCAGCAAAATTTCATAAATATTCCCCAAATATATTTGTGATTGTAGGTTTAAGTGTCAACACAAAGAAAACGAAGTAGATGGTTGTCGGTAAAATTAATATCGAGTATCCAAAATTAAAATTAGGTGATAAAATTCTGGACAGAGTACAACACTTTAGGTATTTGGGTAGCTGGATGAACTGTAGAGTTGAAAGTGATGAAGAAATCTCAACCAGAATGGAACTGACACGTAAAAGATTCACTAACTGGCGTTCTGTACTATGTAATAGAAGTCTTTGAGTTATGGTGCTATCGCCGTATGCTAAAGATTCCGTGTACAGCACACGTAACTAACGAACATGTGTTAGAATCCCTACATAAAGAGCGAGAATTGACCAACACCATCAAAATAAGAAAAATCGAGTACTTTGGACATATGATGAGGGAGCATAAATATCACATGCTCCGATTAATTATCCAGGGTAAAATAAAAGGAAAGCGATGGATTGGCAGAAAACAGCTTTCTTGGCTTCGTAATATTAGACATTGGACGGGTCGAGCAGTCGAAGAATTGTTTCATGTAGCTACCGATCGAGAAGCTTTTCAACAAATGGTCAACTCTACGATAGCCAACGCCTGAACGCTTGATGACAGCCAACGTTTGAAAACAAGCATGGCACACAAAGAAGAAGGTTGTATTTATGGAAATATTTTCTTTGATTAGCGCATTTATACTTTGAACATTCACATTGCCAAAACGTGACATTTTGAAATTTATTTGGAATGGAGTTGTCAAACTCAATTGTGTTGTCGTAGTGATTGATAATTGCACTTTAATGTTAAATGGGATGTCAAGAAAAAAGTTATCCTCATTTAAAGATATTAAGATAAAACTAACGGTATAAAAAACTAAATTACTCAAAGTCATTGACATGGTTGGATGAATAATTAAAATGTGTTTTAAACGAGATATCGCGTGACTCCCATTTCTACACCTATCATCAATGAAAATATGAAGGAAAATCTGAAGGCAAGCGGATTTTTCTCTAAATTAAGAGATTTACGGCAAAAAGGAATTTATTCCTTTCATTTGGACCACGCTGTATAATTTGCCGATCGAAGAATGTTTTAGTGAAATCCGTTGAGGAATTATTTTTTATTTTTGAAAATGATTTATAAATATTAGATAAATAATTATTATGAATAATGCTCTAATGTTTAAGTCTAGAGTAGGTAGCCAAATAATTTTATAGATTTGAAATATTAGATCGGACAAGATGTAGCACAAATCAATTCGAATATCGACGGTCTCATTAAACATACACAGGGTGATTCATTTATTTTTCGTTCACACGCAGAAACTTTTATTAATTTCACTGGAACATATACACCAGCTCGATGCAAATTCCCAATGAAAAAAAAAACGTTTTAAAAATTTATTGCTGGTCAAATTTCATTAATACAGGGTGATTATTTGGAAGTTTCAATTAGACGTTTTAGAGAAACTTGACATAATTTAAATCTGAAAATTTGAGGTGTAAGGTTTTCGGATATGCCGAATTGATCTAAAATATTTAGAGCCTCCAATTACTTCCGGTTATATCGGAAGTTGACTATAACTTGCTTATTTTAAATAGAACACCCTGTATATTATTACGTATTTTGATAAAGCTACTATTAGGGATTCTCCCAACGTAGGGTTTTGCTACCTTACACTGAGTGTTTTACGAGATATGACCATTTTTATCACGAATCATTATATCATTATCATGTATCATTATAATAAATATAAATTTAAACAATTTTTTTTGCATTATGTTTTTCTTGTATTGTGTATTTTTACTAAGCTTGGTCATTTTGTTAATAAAATAAATATTTTACAGGGTGAATCAAAAGGCATATTTAAATGTTTCACAACTTTGTTAAATGGATTACCTTGTATTTTTTAACGTTGTTAGACAGAACTTTTACTGATCTTTAAGTTTCTTTAACAACTTCCTATACCTAAATCAAACCGTTACTGAGATATTCAGCTTTTAAATTATGTGAGTTAGTGTTTTCTTTGAGATTATTTAAAAAAAAACGCAATGAAAAATATTTAATTAAAATTTAATAATTTAAAACTTTAAAGTAAATGCTCAAAAACGTCTTCCTATTGATGCAACTAAAATTATAGCAATATTTTTGTTTTCCATGGCACTGTACAATAAACATAATACAAACTCGTAATCCATAGGTTAAAAGTTGAATATCTCAATAACGGTTTGATTTAGGTATAGGAAGCTGTTAACTAACTTAGAGACCAGTAAAAGTTCTGACTAACAACGTTATAAAATACAAGGTGATCCATTTAAGAAAGTTGAGAAATCTTTAGATATGCGATTTGAATCACCCTGTACAACAATAATAATTTTAATAACAAAATGACCAAGTTTAGTCAAAATACACAATACTAGAAAAACATAATACAAAAAAAAATGTTTAAATTTACATAAATTATAATGATACAGGGTTTCAAATCGGACACTTTTTCATATCTTGTAAATCACTCAGTGTAAGGTAGCAAAATCCTATATTGGGAGAATCCCTAAGAGTAGCTTAATCGAAATACGTAATATTATTCAGGGTGTTATAATTAAAATAAGCAAGTTATAGTTAACTTCCGGTATAACCGGAAGTAGTTGAAGGCTCTAAATATTTTAGATCAATTCGGCATATTGGAAAACCTTAATTAATTTAATTATGTCAAGTTTCTCTAAAACGTCTAATTGGAACTCCCAAAAAATCACTCTGTATAATACCCAATGACGGAAAGCACGATTCCTAATTGTAAGCATCAATTAAATATTTGAATTCCATAAATATTACAAACCAAAAAAAAATTAACAGAAGGCTCTTGGTGAATGCTTAAACCACATTTCCTAATCTAACCTATACTGCGTTGCCTTGTATTTGCTCCAAATATTTATTTAAAACCACTGGCAGTCCTAACCTATACTGTATTTTGTACTAATATTCATTTAAAACTATTCGGAGACATTGGATCACCATTAGCATTGGTCCAGATAAAATAAAATCAAAAGCATGTCTACAATTTAAAAAAATAAACCTAAACCAAAGTTATTCTAAAAAATAAAATTTTCCCTGCATGGGTGCTGACTTTTTATCAATACGTTTCTTTGAATATTCACAAAATTCAAACAGTTAATCCATGCAAGCTACATTTTATTAATAATAGTCTTCATACGATTTATCACAAGGATACAATTAAATTTTAAAACGTTTGTAATTATACATTATTTGAAAATCATAATTTGGTAATACTACACTCGCGGGATTTTTAAACGTTGGAAAAAACAAATGATTCACCTTGTACAGTACCATTTTGCTAGTCTAGATGGCCTATATAGTTATCTATTGATACATTTTGTTTTCTTATTTGTTGATACGTTTATACAAATTGTGTATTTTTATTTGGACACTCGTTAAGCCAGTGCAATGGCTGTTTTATTATGGTTGTTATCATTTGATATCATTGGTTAAATTACAATAAACGAATGCTTGAAAAGTAATTTTGTGTTTAATTTTGGATTAGTCAGTCCACACAATTAAAAATCTTCCTTTCAATTTTTTACAATAAAATTATTTTAATCCCATGAAAATTTAACACTGTATAACCTAAGAAATGTTATACAGGGATAAATAATGTTTTTTATTACTATCTATATTTTTAAACTAATTTATGAACTCACTAGCGGACCCGGCAGACGTTCTGGTCGAACGTTGGCCTGCCTGCTTTGGGTATATCACTATCAAACTTAGCGACCCCAAAAACTATGTATTCGACACTAATATTAGCGTTTTTAATAGTTTTTATATTACATCCCCTTCCCTCCCCCTTTGTATGGGAGCTAACATTATTGGAAATGTCACTATCAAATTTATCGTCCCCGAAGACTATGAATTCGACACTTCAGATGTATTTGATAGTTTTTATATTTCATCCCCTTTCCAACGCTTCCGTAGGAGTGCTAACACAAAAACTAAAACTACCTCTGGTATGTATGAAACAACTTCTGAAAATTTCATCCCAATCGGTTCAACTTTTTGCGAGTTTTTGAAGGACATACATACATACAAACATTTTTTTCATTTTTATATATATAGATTAACATTAAATCATTTTAAATTTGTATTTTTCGAGTATCTTATAACTTAAATTTTGCTAATAAAGAAGAACAAAAATATTACTATCTGATAAAAAATCGTCACAGCTAACATAACCTTAAAATGGGAACATAACCTAAAATATGTTATAGGTACAGGGGTAGATCATAGACATAGGAGAGTAAACTGCGGGTCCCCGTGCTGAGAGTTGGCTCCCGATGAAAAAGAGACAGTCGCTCGAGAGGTTGTTTCGAGTTCTGTCTAATAGGCGTGGTTTACGCCTGATAGGCACACGGCGAGCTGAGTGGAGGGGTCGGATTTGAGACTCGGGCGTAAGCCCCACCCATTAGACAGAGCGCGAAACAACCTCTCGAGCGACTGTCTCTTTCTCATCGGGAGCCAACTCTCGCATCTAGACCCGCAGTCTAGTCTCCTATGTCTATGGGGTAGTGTAAAGGGAATTTTTCCTCCCATTGTTATTAACAATTTTTCAAAGCTGGTCCTGGTATTAGGCCGTCCCATCAATAAAAAAAACAAATCATTCGTTAGTATCGACTACTTCCTTAAGAAGTAGTTCGTTACAGTCCTTCAAAAATGTATACACTTTTTCGCGTAGTATAATTTCTTAGTCGACTTTGGAGACGGTTACGTTAAACGTTTAACACTTCTGTGGTGGGAGAATGAAAAGAAAGGGAGGGTAGGATGACAGAGATTAAACTAACCTCTGCATTTCAATTTCATTGTGTGAAGTTTCACTTCATCTGCGCGTAGCGACTCCACGTACCAGTATTTTTTCAACTTTTTTGTCATAGGCAATAATATTAATGATGATAAAAGATGTGTAATTTATAGTGAACCCTGTACGATCAAAATTTATAATCAAACATATAAGGAGAAAAACAATCTTCACTTCAATAAAATATGATGACCTAATACAAAATGCCACCTATGAACTTTTTGGTTAAAAAAATATATGTATATATAACCTACATACTACAAGAAGGCTGCTGACAACATTTCGGTGTATTCCAACATTGCCATCAGACGTTTGCCAATTTTGTTAGCGGCAGTAAAACCGAAGAAGAGGAGTTGCAGGCGATGGTTAATGTTATGCATGATGCCCTGAAAATCAAAGAAATGAAAATAAATGTAAGCAAAACGAAAGTAATGGTTATTGAAAGAGAAGAAAGCATGACAAACTGTTAAGTTCTGATTAAGGAAGAAAGAGTGGAACAAGTAAATGAATTTGTGTACTTGGGTTCAAAGTTTTCGAGAGATGGAAAGTATGACAGTGACATAGTGTGAAGGGTGTTGGCAGGAAAACAAATGAATGGGGCACTGTTTATCTATATGAACAGCCAGAAAGTGTCAAAAAAGGCTGTGCATAGAGTTGTGTTGGTTTCTACACTTATGTATGGTAGTGAATGTTGGGTTTGGCAGAAGAAGCATGAAAACAGGATTAATGCTGCGGAGATGAGTAGTCTGAGAAGTATAGCCAGAGTGACTCGGTTGGATAAAGTAAAGAATAGTGAGATAAGAGAATGCTGTGGTGTAAAAGAAGATGAGGTTACAAAGATAGATAAAGGAATGCTTATATGGTTGGACACGTAGAAAGGATGGATGAAGGAAGATTGACGAAACAAATTTATAACCTCGGCGAACATATCTTAATCAGATCAACATTGTTTTGATAAAAGGCCAGGTCAAGATCACCAACAACCGACGAGCATGTATGAGAGCACTGATGAAAGTAGAGGAAGCATAAGATGTGTGTAAGAATCGTAGCAAGTGGAAGGAAGTGGTCTCTGCCTACCCCTATGGGAAAAAGGCGTGACTACATGTATGTATGTAAAACCGTATAGCCGGCCATTCACGACCGCTCCCTAGGTCCAAATCGCAAATAGGTTACACATAATAACTTAGATCCCATGGACACACTATTAAATTCAATTAAAGTAATTTATCCCACTAAATAAAGTAGATAAATAAACAATGTATGTGAATAAGAGAATTAACGAACTTTTTTTGTAGTTTGAGTTCCATAAGGTCAGACTAAAAATTAATATGACAAAAACCCAACTAATTACTAAACTTGTACTCGGTGAAGGAGTATACGTAGATGGTATCTAAGTGGGAGAAACTTCCTCATACAAGTATCTTGGCCACAAAATCCGTATAAACAGAGATATTCAGACTTGCGATTCCTTAGGCGAATAGGATTAACTTGGTCCGCATTTGGGAACTTAAGGCACATATTAAAGTCAGATGTACCAATTTGTCTGAAGAGAAAGGTAACCAACCAATGTGTTCTGCCTGTCTTAACTTATGGTGCTGAGACTTTGACATTAACAAAAAAGGCTGTACAGAAAATCAAAGTGGCACAGCGTGCAATGGAAAGGTCAATGCTGGGGCTGACCCTCAGAGATCACACCACAAACGCTGAGCTACATAGAAGAACCAGAATGAGTGACACAGTAAAAAGAATAGCAATCCTAAAGTGAAATTGGGCGGGACATTTTGCGAGAATGCGGTACAACAGATGGACCACGAGGATCATAGAGTGGAGTCCTAGACAGGACGCATACAGAAGCAGGGGATGACCACCAACTATATGGTCCGATGATATTAAATGTATCCACACAAATTGGATACAGGAGGCACAAAACAGGAGAATGTGGAGACAATCAAGGGAGGCTTATATCCAGCAGTGGATGTATATGGGCTGATTGATAATGATGATGATGAGTTCCAGTTAAGTAAAAATATAAGAAGAAAAAATTTTCTCACAGGGAAGTGCCTATAGCTTTTTACCTTTACCTTTCCAGAGCAAACGATGTACAAGCCACGCCCAATCAATTTCCATTTCATCTCTATATAATGGTAGGCAAATACTCCCACATTAATACTAGTTGTAATATTCGTTTTGGCATTTACTTAAAAACATTCTTTTAACAGATTTTAAGCTTATTTCATAATTAAATCATGTTTGAGTGTTATCTATGTCGCTTTCTTGTACTTGGACCTGGTTCATTTGGATCTTCATCAGAAGAATAATCGTCTTCGGAAATATTCCTCCTTCTTACATTATTCCTTTGACCTGACTTATTTCCTGTTATTTGCGAGTTTTCTATGGACCCTAAAATATGCAAATGCAAAGTTATTTTAAACTTCAATAAAAGTCTTTTAAATTGAGATTTTTTTTTAAAATATCTTTCAATCAAGTAGTAAGTACTTCCAAGTATTGCTTGAAAAAATACAATTGTTTAATTGTTTAAAATTATTATGGATTCTTGAGATGGAATTTATGAATACTTTGAACTATTAGTCAAAACATTTAGATTTATGTATGAGGTGACTTATTGTAAATTTATAATACATAAAAAAACTTACTATTAAATAACTTATTTACTTATAATCATTTAAAATTATTAACTTACCATTGCTGCCAAATTCCATAGTTTCCGATAATTGACCTTCTTCAGCTTGATCTACATTGGAGTTGACATTATCACCAATTTCGTCCTCTATAGGTGTAGTCCAACTACATAGACAACTTGGGCAGTTTACTTGATTGCTCAAGTATTTTTGTATACAATAAGAATGAAACATTTTATAGCATGAATTGCAGGATTTACCCTAAAACAAATAAAATTAAAACTTATCTTATGCCTACCTATAGGTAAATGTAAAAAATGAAATAATTAGTTATTAAATTAAGAAATAAAACAAATTTTACCCAAAACACAAGTTCAGAACAAAGATTACATATTGAATCTGGAAATTGATTTTTTAAATATGAAGTGAATTCTAGAATCAGTCTTGGACCAAGATAGATGTGTGGATTTTTACTAATAAAATAACCACTTTTTAACCATTTTGTTAACACTTTTTGTCCATTTTCTCTGGAGTAATATTCTGTTAGTGTAGATGTAATATTGATGCATACAATAAATAATATTCTATGTTCTTCTGATTGTACAATTTCACCAAGTATTGTATGAAAATATTCCAATTCTATAGGCGAATATGTAAGTTGCAGTTTAGAAATGTGATCATTCTTTGTATTAAGCCACATTATATAATTATCATTTGTTACTTCACAAACATTAAACACCAATTGGTAAAACTGCTTTGATATCTCTCTATTTATTTCTATAACTAATAATTTAAAGTCGTTAAAATTTTTAATCTCCCCTAAAATAAAAAAATTTATTTATCATACTTTTAAATTACATTTATAATGCATACCTTTACTAATATGTTGACAGTATTTCTGTGCATTTTCTACCGTTATAAAGCCATTTTTTAACATATGTTGAATAAAATAACGATGATTATTAGTCAATTCTGCCATATCTTTAATGTTTAAAACAAACATAAACTTAGGTCTTCCCTGGTAGATTTAAAAATTTAAAAAATAAAACTCTTCTTCTTTTTTAAAACCTAATAGGTAAAAATAACATAACGCGAGATAGCGCTGGCAATGACAAAATGTCGAATCGAGGTGAGAACAATAAATATTCTGTCATTTGATTACTTGTAAAAGCAAAGTTTTTATTGAAGGGAATTTAGTTATTTTAAAAATTTGCGTTGATATTTTTGTGTTAAACTATTGGATTGAAGCTGGATTTAAGGTTTGTTGTTTTATTGTCGCTGGATTCTTATTAAATGCCGGTCACGTTTTAAGGCCACACGCGTCGAATGACGCCATTTTCGGCGTGACGGTTGTTTCAAATTTTGTGTGTGTGTGTGTGTGTGTGTGTGTGTGTGTGTGTGTGTGTGTGTGTGTGTGTGTGTGTGTGTGTGTGTGTGTGTGTGTGTGTGTGTGTGTGTGTGTGTGTGTGTGTGTGTGTGTGTGTGTGTGTGTGTGTGTGTGTGTGTGTGTGTGTGTGTGTGTGTGTGTGTGTGTGTGTGTGTGTGTGTGTGTGTGTGTGTGTGTGTGTGTGTGTGTGTGTGTGTGTGTGTGTGTGTGTGTGTGTGTGTGTGTGTGTGTGTGTGTGTGTGTGTGTGTGTGTGTGTGTGTGTGTGTGTGTGTGTGTGTGTGTGTGTGTGTGTGTGTGTGTGTGTGTGTGTGTGTGTGTGTGTGTGTGTGTGTGTGTGTGTGTGTGTGTGTGTGTGTGTGTGTGTGTGTGTGTGTGTGTGTGTGTGTGTGTGTGTGTGTGTGTGTGTGTGTGTGTGTGTGTGTGTGTGTGTGTGTGTGTGTGTGTGTGTGTGTGTGTGTGTGTGTGTGTGTGTGTGTGTGTGTGT